>JBBBDQ010001244.1:2125000-2432500 GCA_037127315.1 Ascarosepion bandense | reverse complement strand
ACACACAAACACACACACACAAATAGATATATAGGTAGCGATAGATAAATTGTCGACTAATTTAATTCATAGCAGTGTGATTATTTTCTATTTTCTTTTTCTTTTTCTTATGTCTTAATGAAATCTACTCAATATGTATGTTGCCAAAATTTTATAAATTACTTTGCCGCCATTTTTGACGACATGAACCCACTCGGATGAAATTAATAGTGAAGATTATATTTAAACAGTAAATGTATAGAGAGAACCCATTCGTTGCATCTACCCTGTATTCAATTCCTTTTAATGTCTTAAACATAAAAGCAATCTGAGTTGCGGGTTAAAACATAACATTAATAATACTCACTATCATTAAAAGAACATTATTGATAGTATATTCATATACAAATAATATTTAGCTGCTACCTATTCTGTTTTTTGTCATGACGCTTTTTACTTTGTGAATACCCTGTATATTTAACTAGCATCATAGCCCGGCTTTGCCCGTGCAACTCAGAACATTTTAATTTCTTCAGCGGATGAAACAAATACGTTTACATTCGCTGCAGACACTTAAAATATAATCTATATATATAAAAGGCATTTAAGGGGAAAAATATACACATTTTTTTGTTGAACAAATGAATTTTTAAAACTTCGGAATAAAAATTAAAGATAAAGGCTCATTTTTTTTAATAAAAAATATTTTAGTCGCGTTTGACACGTGTGCTTTGATTTCTGTGACGTAATTCAGCAACCATCTTAGATCTTAGATGTTTTATGGAAATAAAACGTCGGAATAGAAATTAACTATAAAGGCTCATTTTTTTAAATAAACAATATTTTAGTCGCGTTTAACACGTGTGAATTGATTTCTGTGTGAATTGATTTCTGTGACGTCATCTAGCAACCATCTTAGATCTTAGATGTTTTACGGAGCAAATGTAAACAATCTGCACCATTGGTCAAAAAGTGCGAAAGTGAAAATTGACGAACTTAAACTCAAAAAGTATGTGTCGATTTAGCTTCCCTGTAGATATTTGTCCCTAGAAAGTTTGAATGGCGTCGCTGAAAAAATGTAAGCGTGCATAGGGAACAGTCACACACAGACTCACAGATTGCCTTTTATATGTATAGATTATTAGACAATTCACAACAGATGATTCGATTATAATGGTTGAGGTTTGTATTGAAACAAACACATACATCTAAAGAAGGGCTGGCAGAGAAATAATGGGATGTATTACGATGTTTTCTAACATCCATTGTCAAGTTGAAATTCAACATTTTCAAAAAGATCCGTCAGCCAAGGCAACAGATTTCATTTTGTTTTGCGATTTGCAGACTTAGCCGAAGGATGTGCGGCGTAGTGTTGTGGATATCGGCTTAGAACGAAAAAACGGAGAGCCGAGTTCGAATTCCAGTTGAATTCGTTTCATTCACGTACGAACAAGGTAATACTGGGAAAGGATCCGTCGCTTCTCTTTCTAGCTATGGGTTAAATAGTAGAAGATTTGGGGGTCTACAGTCTTAGTTTGCAACCAGTCTACCGAAGAAAGTAATGTCAACCTACCGCAGGAAAATCTTCTTAGTCATGTCTTTTTCGAGATATGATCGCCCAAGCGTATATCAGGTATGGCATTAACTAACTGTTTTAACACAGTATTTCAAATACTATGCGGAACTCACAAATGTCCTCATTTCTTTACACAGGAAAGGAAGATGGGTTCATTTACTTTCCAGTTGAATTAGCACGTAGTGAAACAAAAAATAACAGAATTCGCAGTCAGCTGAGCGATTTCAATTTCTTCTTCCTCATGTGCCGTGTCCCTTCAGGACGTAGGCGATCATGGACTTTCACTTAGCTCAGTCTCTTGTCGCTATCAGTAATTCTTCTCTTGGTATCTCCTCCACGCCTCACTCAACCTTATTATCAGACCTAACAAGTACGTCTCGCGCTGCTTTCCTCTGTCTCTGCTTCCATTTATCCGACCTTTGAGTATCAAATTCTCCGGCCCTTCCTTCCTCATTACGTGTCCCAGGAATCTCATTTGTCTCTTCCTGATATATTAGTTATCTTCTCGTTTGCATACTTTCCAACGCCTCATCGTTGCACATGTGCTCTCTCCATGGTATCATCAGCATCCTTCTGTAAAACCACATTTCTGCTTCTTCAAGCCTCTTCTTCATCTTTGGTGAGATCGTCCAACATTCACTTTCATACAGAAGGACAGATGTCGCATAACAATCCAGCACTCTTTTTTTTTTTTGTTTTTTTGTTTCTAATGATATTTTCTTGTCCTTAAATACTCTGGCTAGTATCTGAAATGCGTCTTTGCCCATGCCAATGCGTCTTTGGATCTCCCTGTCGCATTTTCTGTCCTCTGTCAAAACACTTGCCAGGTATTTGAATTTTTTTACTCGTCTTATTTTAGATTCTCCAATCGGTAGAGACAAGGTCGAAATTTGGGAAAGCATACCGATTTGCTTTGTTAATTTTTTTTACTGATTATCAAACCTATGTGGATCATATAATGTCGAAACAAATATTGCATTGTATGGATAATTCTTCTAATTGTGAGTGATTTATTGATTCGTTTTTACGTCTTATCAACCCTTTGCTGCTTATTTAAATCCAGAATATATTTTTAGATTGCCAGAATTTCTTTTAGATATAATAATATCATTAGTTTACTCGTTAATCCATAACTGGGGTAAGAAGCAGTAGATCCCTACCTTTCCGAAAAGTATTTGCTCATACGTATATATAAAGATTACCAAGTATGATTTATTATCCATTGCACCCTCCGTACATCTGAGTTTACAGCAACACCCATCTTGGTACTGACCAGGGTCGACGTGGCTTAATTTCAGTGATTATACGGAACCGATGTTTTAACATGATAGGCCAGTAAACCTGCGTGTCATACCGTATTATAAAAAATCTAAAATTATTTATAAATGGAAATTTGTCTGTGTGTATGTGTCTGTGTGTGTGTATCCGTTACCTATAGACTCCGAAACGGCCGAATTGATTTTCTTGAAAACTTACACAGTTGTACTATAAGCGAATGCGAGTGTTCTTAGCTAGGTTTTGTGTCGAGGTACCCCCGATAAATATTGAAAATCCATAATCGAAAAAATCGGGTTATAGAAGGAGTGGTCCGATTTTAATCAAATTTGATACACTCATAGACAAAAACGTAAGAACCGATATTCAGAAGTTTCAATGTTGCAGTTCTTACAGTAGTGCAAAAAATTTGATATTTATACCAGGGAATCAAAATTTGACTTACAACCATTCATTTTTTTTCAGTCTACGGTTTCGCTTTAACTGGAAACAAACATTGCTTTTTAGTCTTTCGTGCCAACGTCCAAAGAATCTGAGCTCCTGGACCATTAATTAGTTTTAAATCTTTTATTACACCCGAGCAACGCCGGACTATACTGCTAGTCTTACATAAGACAGACTTTTCTTCTTATCTATAACTACGGCATTCAAGAATCAAAATAAAATAATTTTAGTCGACCCATAATTTACAAGAGTTATTCCCTTATCCCTCACCCCACCTATATCTCACACACAACTCGCCAAATATAAGAAAAAAGAGTTTCCTTTCCTTTCCACACTGCCTGAGGAGACATTGTCATTTTAATGTCGAAACAAAATGTACACTTTGTAGTGAATAAAATGTACATGTACTAAACTATAATTTATAATATATATATATATATATATATAGTATAGAATTTGTCTCTTTAACTGAGCAGTTAGTATATATATATATATATATATATATATATATATATATATATACTAACTGCTCAGTTAAAGAGACAAATTCTATACTATATATATATATATATATATATATATATATATAGTTATTTGTCAATTTTACATTGCGACATGGAAATTTCTATGTTTCGAGATTAATTCTCAGCATCAGGCAATGTTGGTGTAGTTGTGCTGATGATTTACATAAATGCCAGAGTACTCAAAATAAAAAAAAAAACCCTTGAGTCCTCTTCAGTTGGAATTATTTCGCTCCCATACAGGAAGAGAACTGTACACCTTTGTTTTATTTTCAAGTTTTCGACAAAAAAAAAAAAAAAAATTGGAGGAAATAGATTTCGGAATTTCACTGGAAAATATACCCGACACGAACAAAAGAGAATATTTCATAAAACTATTGCATAAGATAGAGGATTTACTCCGGTGGATGGTTATTTAAATGTAAATCATCTGCACAACCACACCAACATTGCCTGATGATTAGAACCTATTTCGAAACAGAAATTTCCATGTCGCAATGTAAAATTGACATAATTATATTATATTAAGCTCTATAATACTTATTATATTGAGCACTGTCTATAATAAAATGAATGCCAGAGCACTCAAAATAAAAAAAAAACCTTGAGTCCTCTTCACTTGGAACTATATATATATATATATATATATATATATATATATAGGGTGGCAGAAAATAACTACTCATTTTAAAACACTTATAATTTATTAATTAAGTGTAATTTTTAAAAGAAATTGTTATGAGAGGAAAGCGCTTAGCATGAGATTTTATTTCAAATTCGATGTGGAAAACAGATTTGGCTATGAGATTCTCTATCTGCCCTAAATCGCTTCAACTGATTTCACTAGGAAATACTCTGGTATGGAAAACATAACTTCTTGTATTCGTCCTTTAAGTTCTTTTAAAATGTTGGTTTGGTACGGTAGACTTTTCCCTTTAACCAGCAGCAAATTAAAAAAAAGTCACATGTTGTTAAATCAAGACCCTTGCTCAGTCAGTCATACATAAATAGGGAGTAACTTTTCAATCACCCTCATAAAATGTTAACTTATTACCTCTATTTGTACTAGAATTTTAAACGGAAAAATATTTCGTTTGCCATTCATACTTGTATACGCACACATTCATACATAATTTTTTCATACATATACATTCATACATATTCACACATGGTTTCTCTCAACACATACATTCATAACTGTTTTTCATTTTATTTAAAAAGAATATTCGTTCCGTCACTTGACACATATATACAATACTTGTTACGCATTTTGAACAGAAATGTATTTCGTCACTGTTATTCACACATACTAATGATATCTACATATAAACACACTTATTTCGTTTATAGTTTGGAAGCGCTTAACACACATTATTTTCGCTTACATATATTTACATTCATAATAAACATCTAATGTTTTTATTACACGTTAGCACACACACTTACACAGACACAAATATTTTCTTCTACATTTAATATTCATCCATTGCTTTATCACACGCGACACGTATCGTAAAAACTAATGAAACTATACCTCAAACAACATACTGTCTTTGGGTTTTTTAAATCATTCATCTTTAATAAATCTCTGAAGAAGCTTGTGAAAAGTGAAACATGTTAGATTAAAGACATTTTCCTTACTTGTTCTTTACTTATTTGATACATTTATGTTGGTAAATTTTTGTGTGCGAGGTAAAGTGGGTAGAAAAAATGAGAAACCAGAATGAGGGATTGTAAAAGAGATATTGAGGGAATAAGAAAACAAAAAAAAGAAAACGGGATTGAAAGAGAGATTAAAAAAGACAAAAGAAAAGAAGGGCGCCTGGTTTAAGAGTAGGAAATAAAGTATGGTCATATACAGCCTTTGATGACCCGGCGATTGGGTTTAACAAAGAGGAAGAAGTAAAAACTTGCATTGAAGGGGAAAGGGGGAAAGGAAGTAAAAACGATGAGCAAAGAAGAGAGAGGTTTCAGAGGCAGCATAATTGGTAGTGGATAAAATATATCTGTATCATTGAAGTATAAACGCGTTTCTGAAAAGATGGCGAAATCCTGTTAATAGGCGTAGAAGTTATTTTAAAAGTTTTTTTTTTAATTAATTTAAAACTAAAGGGAATAACTTTTTCATAGAAAATCCTAAATTAGGTCAGAATTTCAAGTATGAAATAAAGATAAAATTAGAGCTCAATCTAGAAGGAGATAGATCATACAGTTAAAAGTGAATACCGTGGTACTAAGATTAATATTATAAAAGATTTATTATTTCTAGAGATCCGAACTATTAAATTTTGTAATTTTAACATGGTTATTTCTTTAATGTTTTTACAATTTACTGTGGTTTTATGCCTCTGATTTAGTAATATGTCACTCCTCATGTAGTTAATGGTTTCCATTGTGTATATATATATATATATATATATATATATATATATATATATATGGAGAGGTGGTGGTTTGGAGATGATGAGTGCGGACTTTTCATTTTGATTATTGACAAGGTGATAATAGCTATACCGCTCATTTTCCGTTGGCAACGTTTTATTCAAGGCATGTTAGTTATGACAGGAACGAATGAATATTGAATATTTATGGACTCGAGTTAAGTCCTTTGGGATCTGCGATCGGGATTCAGGCATGAGGCATTGTATTGAAAACTTGCCAAGGAATGAAAGAATTGTGGGGAAAAAATGGTATCAGTAGGAAATGTGAGCCGGACGGGAAAAAAAGCTGTCATTTTTTCGGAAAAAAAGACAGAAAGAACGAAAAAAAAAAAAAAGAAAGTAAAAAAAAAAAAGAATGGTAATGAAGACTGAAACCTGAAAAGAACCAGACAATTAAGAAAGGGAGATTCGGCTGCAGTCGGTCTCTCACCGGCATGACATGACTTCCCTGTGGCTCTTCTACAAATACTTTCACGGCTTCTGCTTCAATGAACTTAGCTCACTCGTGCCCCTATGTATGAATTTACACGATATACTAGACTAGCAACTAGCTCCCACCCTTTTAGAATGAAACCGATAAAATGTAACTGCAATTTCTAATCTTAACAGCTTCTTTTCTCGCTCTTCCCGCTTGTGGAATTACCTTCCATATACTGGCTTTCCCGATGGCTATAGTCTCCAGGAATCTAAATTTGAGGTCAATAGACATCGTCTATGTCAGTAACTCGCATTCATTACCTCAAGCTCTTTTCTCCAGCCACTCCACCCCTCATTACACCGGCATTCTCTCCGTCTATTATCCTCCTCCTGAAATTTTCTTTAACTAATCCCTCTTTCTCATCACTTTTCCCTATGTAACCAGTGGCAGTAAAATGCCTTGCTTGGGGTGAAATGATTAAAAAAAAGTAAAAAAATAGGTAAAAAATCAAGATAATAATATGTGGAAACGCAAAAGATATTTTCATCATTTAGATTTGCTTTGATATATATATATATATATATATATATATATATATATATATATATATATATATTCCAGTTGAATTCATTATATTAACTTACGCGTAAGTAATAGTTATGATAATATCGGCCGTTCACTTATAAGGAAACATTTCTCATTCATTAATCAAGAAGCTAATATTGCCTAATTTAACTTTCTCTCAAAACTTTTTTTTCAGGAAAATAGGTATCTCAATTGAAGTAGCTGTTATAGATCTTGCTAGTATTGGTTAGAATTTCCATTCTAAGCTTTTTGTTTGGAGTAGTGTTGAACGTTGTTACCCCTTCTAGTTACGTATCATATGTGTTTTAGTTGTGGCTGTTGTTGAAATTCATTAAGAGACATGTTTTCTGGTATTACAGAATTTTTTTAATGTTTTTTCTTGCCAATAATTCGGAATGATGAATGTACAATTGGCAGAACAGTGGCGGCGTTACGGGAACCTGTAATGTGACGCGATGACGTCGTGACGCAGAAGAATTGAATGCATTGTGCCGTCCAACGTCAGGGGTTTGCACTTTTACTAAACGTAAAACTGCTATGGCATATGATAAGGGAAAAATTGCAAAAAAGACCCGATATTTTCGAATACAGCTAAGCGTTTGGTAGAAATAAACAATCGCAACAATGTCAGTCAATTGAAACTTTTGTTTGCATATCAAAGCATCAAACATCTAATACTGATTCGATTTTGGTTGAATTTTTGTATCTGTATGTTGTGTGATCTCCCCTTTTCATATGATAATGGACTCGACTGAGTAAACATATACTCCTGCCATAATAAGATCTGTTATTTACCAGAGTGACATCGGGATTGATCTGTAAGTTACCGAATAATACCGAAGTTACACGGAAAGTACCGAGTCGGTTGGCATAGTAGCGCTGAGCTCCACTCAGTCAGAATAAAATTGCACGGATATACTATTTCAACACGGCTTCATTTCAAGACTTATATATATATATATATATATATATATATATATATTCCCTAATAATCGTTTTTTTCTGGATTACCAACTTGCGTTCCAGTTTGTATATTTACGTTCAATATAACCTATTTTTCTATCTCAAATATCTGTTTTGTTGTTCATAATCACCTGGATCCACAGCACTGAATATCTCCAATTTTGAATTCCAGTTGAATTCATGACATTAAGTTACGCGTAAATACTCTTGAGAAAGTTATTAGTCCGTCTCTTTACTGAAGTTATGGGTTAAATAGCAGGACGGGTTGGGTTTTATAGCCTTGGCTGGCAAACAGTCTACTGCAGAATGTTATGGCAACCTATTCCGGTATAATTTTTTCCCCAGTCAGTCATGTCTCTTTTGAGACATGATCGCCCAAGCGTGTATCATGTATAGAACTTTACTGACTTATTGATATCGCAAAAAAATTCAAATGTTCATGTCATGATCAACTAGTTACCAAAGTTTGTTTAGAAATTGAACCAAGAGTTCCGGAGGGGTGGGGTTCGTTAGAAGAGAGATACACACACACACACACACACACACACACACACACACACACACACACTCATTTATCCATTTATATATTTATATAGCTTTATCTGTTGACACAGAACGAAAATATATGGTGAGTTTAAGTTTTAGATAAGTTAGAAGAATTATGTAAAAATTAATTATAATAGGGTTAGAATCTATCTATCTATCTATCTATCTATCTATCTATCTATCTGAATCTGTTTATATCTGCCTGTCTTCCCGAATCTATTCATATCTATCTATCTATCTATCTATCTATCTATCTATCTATCTATCTCCAGTCATTTAATTTTCTATCTATCTATCTATCTATCTATCTATCTATCTATCTATCTATCTATCTCAGTCATTTAATTTTCTATCTATCTATCTATCTATCTATCTATCTATCTATCTATCTATCTGAATCTGTTTATATCTGCCTGTCTTCCCGAATCTATTCATATCTATCTATCTATCTATCTATCTATCTATCTATCTATCTATCTATCTGAATCTGTTTATATCTGCCTGTCTTCCCGAATCTATTCATATCTATCTGTCTATCCGAATCTATCTATCTATCTATCTATCTATCTATCTATCTATGACTGCTGAGCATTTACCCAAAGTTTCTTTACACGGGTAACTCGAACGTATACATTCGTGCCAAAGGTCTATAGTTACTCAGCTTCCGCATATGCAGAATCAGCCAAAATGCTTTTGTATTCTTCTCAGCATCGTTCCTTTCTATAGACGTAAACTTAGTTGAGTAAATAACAGAGAGCTTTGTGTATTTCGCAGCCGATTCACTGTCCCGGTTGAGTCGTTCTCTTTTCGAAGACAGGGAGCTTGATTGACTGTATCGAGAGCAAAACAAACTCTTAGTATTTATCCAAAGTCTTCCACTGAGACAAGGTTGGGCTTTACGTAGGGAACCCGAACGGGGACACTGTCCGTAGACAAATTACCAATTGGGTCTAACTTTGCCAGAAGACAGAAAAATTGAGCGACATTTTCGAGTTTGAGCTGAACTCTTACTCTGAAATTTGTTCAATTTTTTTTCTTAATGCGTCTTGCCTTTCTGTTACCATGGTTGTCTTATTTACCCCACAACACAAATACAGTGACAGAGATCAAGGATAACAATGAAAAGAACAAATTAAACAGGTTGCCAAAATATGAAAAAGAAGCGAAAGTTTAAACAACGGAAAAGAATGCAACGAATTAAAAAGATGCAATCATGGAAATAAAAACGAAATTATTATTAAAAAGAAATGCAAAAAAGAGCAGAAACCATGGCAAAATTTTCTGCATACATCTTCATATTGAACCTATTTCGTTTTCTCTTGTACATTTAATTCCTTCTTCTTGACTACACTGCATCTTCTATCATTTATTTATTGATGTGTTTATTTTCTCTGTTTGAAGTGAAAAGTATTTGCTGGAATATTCTCCCTTCAAGAGACTGCCCTTTCAAGTGTCATTTGAATAGCACGTTGCGATGGAACGCGACGCATTTCCCGGCAACTTTACAGACGCCCGTATAAAAGGATAAAAAATTTAAAAAATCCACTCGAGGAGGGCACACGAGCACGCATGCGTAATAGCTATGAGCAGCTGGCATACTGAAAGACTTCTACCGCTTGGTTAGCGTATAAAGACCGATTTGAAAATAAAAAGAACAAAAATTAGTGAATTCTAAAAAAATCATAAATCTCCCCACCACCAAAAAAATGGATCAGATGTAAAGATTAAATATTGATATTGAATATTGCATGTATACTAGACTGGAATGATGACAAAAAACATTCACTGAATAAAAAACGAATAATCCACTCGAAAACTATCAAAGCATACATCACAGAATCGAAGTGACAGCCTCGTTTTCGTATTCTGGTTTTGTTCACGCAATAGAATTTAAGTACTTTATTTTCAAGAACCACACGCACACATACACACAAAAAAGATTAAAATAAAGAACAGAGTGAAATAGAGAAATATGAATATATTTTCCAAGAGTTTTACTAACATTTTCTTTAATTTTATACTTGATATTGCTTTCGTGTTAACGTTATTTCTAGAGAGCCATCTTTAAAAGAAAAATCATGGCTGACTTGCAAATGTTACCACTTGCATTTTCATTGTTGCTTCGTTGACTTTGGTGTTTTTGTGCACGATCATGCAAGCATGTAGAGCTGTGGATGGACAAGAATGATTTGCAGTCAGTAATGTTGATTTGAGCCTATTCAATACATTCCCGTTATGTATATCAATAATGCTGTAGATGCATCTAATGACTTCATTTTAACTAATGAATACATTTGTTGTTTTTTTTTAGGTTTAAAACTGATTATTTTGTATAAAACTGACCTTTTCTGTGATGAGATTAGGGCCACACAGATTAGATAAGTTGAGATTAAGTGGTCAATAATGCAATGAATTCTCACAGTGGGACATTAACTCACAATTTTTTCCTATGAACTTCCCCGTTGCAGGATCACAATAATGAATAGCATAATTAATTACGGTCGTTAAGAGCAGCACATGACATAGGGAAACATATTCAAGACCCTTCAGAAGACGTACTCTCATTTTATGCTAGAATAAAATCGGACAAAAGCCTGTTTTCTTTTTCTAAATCTATATTAATAATATCATTGTGAGATAAAACTAAAACAACTCTTTTCCTTTCTCACATTTTCTTTGAGAGCATGAGAAACATCAAGAATCTATACTGGTAGCAAAACCGCTTTGATACAGATAAAAATTTAGTTCAGCAGTTACCATTCATGTCAGTGTTCTCGACAGGCTCCAAAGGAGAATCTGCAACGTGATCGGTCCCGACCTGGCAGCTCGATTGCAGCCACTTTCTCACGGGCGGGATGTGGATTCCCTTTGTCTATGTGGACATGCTAAACATACTACGGCTTCACTTTAGAGCCTTGTATATATACTACTAAACTAACCGTATTCCTGGATTACTAACCTGCATACATGTTTGTATCTTTTACGGTAATATTCGTAAAAATGTTCCTTTATTTTGTGCGGTTCCTATGCACGGTTCCACAACAACTGTGTTAGAAACAACACAGTTCAACTGCTATGTTATATCAATCCTCCTATACAGTTGTAACGTTTGGACAATTTAACTACAGCTTAAGAATAATATCACTTAAATGCCTATTTGGGCATTATTGACATCAACAACATCACTGATGAAACTAGAAAGAGAGTAGGATCTTGATATTTTAAGCAAATCTTTTTTCTGTGAATTCTTGAAATACAAAATTAACTTTATTATGCACTTATATTTTTTCATTTGAAACAATAGAGAATGGCGAACTATTAACTGCAAGAAGCGAGACTGCATAGTTGCCAGTCGAGTAGAGATTAAGACGCAATTATGATAGAGATTTGGTTATTTTGGATGAATAAAGAGAATATGTACTAAACATTTGTTTAATAAGGAAGTTTTCCAGAAAATTCCAACTCGATGAGAACATATATCTAAAAGAAAGAGTTGAACATTCTGAGAAAAATGTTTCAAGAGGTCTTGTAATATTTCACACTTACAGGGCATATCTAAATTAGTACAGCCAGAAAGAAACAGTGTGTAATCTTTTTTTACAAGCTTGAGTGAATGAATGGCAGGTTTGGGCTAGAGGAATGGTTGGATTCCTGAAAAGTGATTCTCCATAAAATAAGATCATTATAACAGGGGTAACGAGTTATATGTTTTCCATACTTGCGGCTGTTTACTGAGTCAGTTTTAAATGCGAAGATATCAAATTTTAGATATATCCGATAAATGGAATTTAAGCTCCTTTCAATGTTGCAATAATTCTAACATATAATCTCTCAGGTATGTCTTCCAGTAATGTCAGTGATTAAACATAGTGTTCTTCAGATAAGATTCCAATTAACATTAGGTCCAGTCATTAAATAAAACTCATATATAGGATCCATAGCTAAATGTCGGTTATTTCTATCTGCCTCCATTTGCCATCGGCTATCTCCCAGTCACTCAATTAAATGCCATAAAGGATACACGTTTGGGCATTCATGTTTCTTTCGATCCACGACTGACTAAACCGGCTGTCCTCAAACTGGGGTCCGCGGTCATCTAGGGGACCGGAAAGGGGTTTCGAGTGGACCGCGAACGGGCCACTCAATTGAAATTATTGGCTATTTGAAATTGTTACCAAGTCATAATGGCAGCATTGTTGTTGGAAAGGAACTTTATATCTTTTCATCTATAATTCTCCCTTATTTACTCCCTTTTTTCCTGTTGTATGCATTGTTTTTATTTCTTCGGTTACATTCTTTGGCTCTATTTTAGCCCTTACTTATGTTATAGTTATGTAATAAGGGGAAAAGCCGTTGCAAAGGTACGCTAATCTATACGAAGAAGAAGAAAGTATTCGTGTTCTACAGTTTGCGTGATTTTATTCGAGTTGCTTTGACTGGAGGTGAGTTGAATTGCGTGATTATATTTGAGTTGCTTTGATTACAGGTGCAACAGTGATTCCAAATTATAACCAGCATCACTAGATTAAATAGAACTATAGCAGAAGGAGTTTAGATAATAAAACCTTTGCTCCAGACTTCGTGGAACCGGCTAAAGTATTCATACGCCATTTGCATCAGTGATGTGGCTGTACCAAAACATTTTCCTACTCCGACATTTAAAAAAGTTTTCTTTCAGTAGCCTATATGTAAATATGTAAGTTAATATAAAAGTGTCCGCGAGCCATCTAAAATATGCTTAAGTGGCCGCCATGCAAATATCCTAAAATAGTTTGAGAACCACAGGACTAGACAGAATATATTTTCCGCAGAATTTAGACAAGGTTATACTATCCTGCTACTTATGCTATAGGGGGAGGGAAAAGAGCTGGATTTAAAAGGTTATTTACTTAGAAGTGAATGCAAAAATTCAACTGGAATTTGAACTTGTCTCTCCGATTTCTCATTCCGAACAACAATCAATTGCACCACAACGTATATCCAACAGATAAATCTAACACAATAAAAAATATCGCTGCCATATCTGAACTGAATATGACCATTCCTGATATGCTAGCCTTGACAGACTTTAAAGATTTTGTCTGCGGCCGCTTAGGTGAGTAAGTACCATCCAATTCTTTCACCATGAATGAAATTCATCAAACATTTTGCTATTTCTTTGGGACAAGCGATTTTCTTTTTTCCGTCAGTTATAAACCTTACAATATAAACAACCAACGTACACCAGGAAGAATCATGATAATACCCTCCGTATTTCATTAGTATGATTGAAATTATTTTCGGGTGGCTTCTTCTCAAGTACTGCAGACTTTCATAACAGAATCTTATAATTATATCAAACCGAACAATGTTAAAATTTACAAGACTAATGTTAACTATTAGATTTCACAGGATGTTTTTTCCGCCTGAATCCATCCTGCATATATCCAAGTCAACCATCCGTCCGTGCATGGAGTACTGCTGCCATTTATGGTCAGGCGCCCCTGCCGTTCTCCTCAGTATTCTCGACAGGCTCCAAAAGAGAGTTTCTAATGTGATAGGTACTGATCTGGCGGCTCGACTGCAGCCACTTCCCCTTTGTCTGTTCTATAAATACTTTCATGACTTCTGCTCGGACGAACATAAGTCACTGATGCCTCCTCAACAGGTGTTTACTCGTGCAACCAGACTGGCAACTGGGTCCCACCCATTCACAGTCAGGTTAGCCAAATGCAGACGACAATTATACTCCTTCAGCTTCTTCTCTCGCATTTCCTGCCTGTGGAAGTCGCTCCCATATTCTTGCTTTCCTGACGACTATAACCTCCAGAAATTTAAATACAATATCAATACTCATCTATTAACCACTGGATTCTAGCTCTCTCTCCACCCCCGTATATGCTTCCCTTACTCTCCACCTATGTATCTATCATCGCACCTGCATTCTCAGCTTTCTATTGCTCCTTTCTAACTAGTTTGTACTCCTCACTCTTTTCTAATTAATCTTTTTACAGTCATGTAGCGCACCGCTCATCAGTGGCATTTCTGCGTTGCTTGGGGTGAAATGATTAAAATATATATATATATATATATATAAACAGGCAGGAGTATGTGTATATGTAAGCAAATACGTATGTGTAGGTATATGTAAATATGTCAATAAATGCGTATTTTCAAAGTATATATGATGTTTGTTTATATACGTGCGTGAATATATGTTAGTATTATTTATATATATATATATATATATATACGTCCGCTCTTCATAAATATGTGAATGCGTGAACATAATAGTTACTCGTTGATATAGACGGATGGATTGATGAATGTATGAGTGAAACGTATATATAGGTACGGACATGTGTGTAGAGACATATACATATGTATGTGTGTATGTGTGTAAGTATGCAATTATATGCGTATTTTTTAGTATTTGTGAGATTTGCTAGTTTACTAGCGTAAATATGTGTTATTATTAATTATACGCGTATATATCCGGTTTTTATAAATATGCTAGCAATATAGCCCGGCGTTGCTCGGGTGTAATGAAAGCTTTAAAACTAATCCATGATCCTGGAACTCAGACTCTTTGGACGTTGGCACGAAAGACTAAAAAGTAATGGTTGTTTCCAGTTAAAGCGAAACCGTAGCCTGAAATAAAAATAAATCGATGTAAGTCAAATTTTGATTTTCTGGTATTGATATCAAATAAGTTTTTTTGTCGTAAACTGAATGTTGAAGGCTAAATAAGTCCTCTGAGTAAATGGTATCATGGTTGAGACTAAGAACTACAATTATACTTACTTAGTGTCAAACCCGTAGCAAAAAATAAAATAAAACTAAAATAAAAGGGCTGAAAAAATACAGACATACAGGCAGATAAACAGACACTCATACAAACATCTTGCCTTTTATATATATATATATATATATATATATATATATATATATATATAGTATCGATTTTCTGCACTATTATAAGAACTGCAGCCTTGAAACTTCTGAATATCGTTTCTTATGTCTTTGTGTATGAGTGTCTCAAATTTGATTAAAATCGGACCACTCCTTCTATAAACTAATTTTTTCGATTATGGATTTTCAATATTTATCGGGGGTACCTCGACAGGAAACCTAGCTAAGAACACTTGCAGACGCTTATAGTACAACAGTGTACATTTTCAACAAAATCGGTTCAGCCGTTTCGGAGTCTATAGGTAACAGACACCCACACACACACACAGACAAACACGCACACACTCACATACACACATACAAAGTTCCATTTATAAATGAGTTTAGATATGTGAGCGTTCCAACGCAATATTTATATGTGGATATGTTGGAAGAACTGTCCTTTCCTTGTATCGCCTCAGAAGCTATCCCGGTTCGACGCTGTATATTTATAGTAGTCAGCTCAAACCGTGCATAGAGTATAAATACAACATCTTGGCTGGCGCTACAATATCCCCACTGCTTCTTGCTAACCTGTAGATAATTACTATGGCAGATGTTCGGACGAGATACATTCCTTAGTTCCCCTCGCCATGCCTTGTTCACTGTGGCAAACTATCCGTTCAGTTATATTGATAAGGAGCAAGTTCCACTCAGACAGCATCTTCCCAAGAATGGTATCTTTGTGGAACATACTCATGAAAGGATGCATTATACTTTGGTGGTATTTAGACTGGGTGAGTTGAGCCGGCATCTTTTTTTATAAAATATTAACTGTAGAATGTTAGTTTGTGTTGTTACGATAAAAAGCGTGTAAAGATGAAAAGTAATTTTAGTAAAAACTAATATTCGTTGACAATATTTCATCTAACAAACCATAAAGATAATATTAAAAGATGATCAAAGATTCTACTTCACGAAAAACTTAAACAGCCTGCCATTTTCTACTTATTTATTGTTATTTCCTTGTTGTTTTTCAACTCTTGATTTTCACGTTTTGCTAGATTACGAAACTGTTGTTCTTAATATCGAGAGATATCGCACATCCCAATGCAAAATCTGTCGAGCCAATCTAAATAGAAGCCGGATCGTGTTTTGTCATACAACCTCTTAAACTACATTTTTGTCATATATATATATATATATATATATATATATATATATATATATATATATAAACTTATTTATAAATGGAAGTTGGTCTGTGTGTGTGTGCCTGTGTGTGTGTGTGTGTGTGTGTCCGTTAATTATAGACTCCGAAACGGCTGAACCGATTTCCTTGAAAATTTACACAGTTGTACTATACGCGACTGCGAGTATTCGTAGCTAGGTTTTGTGTCGAGGTACCCCCGAAAAATATCGAAAATCGATAATCGAAAAAATCACGTTATAGAAGGAGTGGTGCGATTTTAATCAAATTTGATACACTCATAGACAAAAACATAAGAAACGATATTCAGAAGTTTCAAGATTGCAGTTCTTACAATAGTGCGGAAAATCGATAATATATATAAAAGACAAGATGTTTGTTGTGCGTGTGTGTCTGTTTATCTGTCTGCATGTCTATATTTTTTTCAGCCCTTTTATTTTAGTTTTTGCTACGTGTTTGGCTCTAAGTAGGTATAATTGTAGTTCTTAGTCTTAACCATGATACCATTTACTCAGAGGACTTATTTAGCCTTCAAAATGTAGTTTACGACGAAAAAAAACTTATATGATATCGATACCAGGAAATCAAAATTTGACTTACATCCATTCATTTTTCTTTCAGTCTACGGTTTCGCTTTAACTGGAAACAAGTATTGCTTTTTAGTCTTTCGTGCCAACGTCCAAACAGTTTGAGCTCCAGGACCATGGATTAGTTTTAAAGCTTTCATTACATCCGAGCAACGCCGGGCTATACTGCTAGTATATGTATATATATATATATATATATATATATATATATATATATATATATCCCAGTCGTAGGTGGTGATGAGACATTCTCACATTAGGTTGCCAATTTCTACTACGGTAGACGGGTTGCAAACCAACCCAGTCTCAGATATTCCTGCTGCTTACCCATAGCTGGAGAGGGAAATTCATGCCTTTCCCATAAGTTAATGTAATTCGAACTCGGCTCTTGTAGCCGCCATCTATTACTTCCCCTGAGATTATGCTTACCTGAAAAATACAATCTTGGTCTTTTCAAGTGTAGGGTCAACTAATATATCTCCTATAAGTAAGTTACGTGCCATACGTGAACCCCGCTTGGGCGATCATGTTTTCAAAGAGACATGACTGACTGGGCAGAAGGTTGCCAATACTTTCTGCGGTAAACAGTCAAGTCTATAGAAGCCAATCTGTTCTATTATCTAACCTACAGCTGGAGAGAAGAGACGTATTAACACCTTTTCCAAAGGTACTTGAGCGTAAATGAATTCAGTGAATTCAACTAGAATTCGAACTCTGCTCCACAATTTCTCTTTCCAAGCCGATATCCACCGCAACACAAGGCACCTCTTTCCTATACGTTATCTTAATCTGTATTCTTCATTCTTACTCGCTGATAATGATATCATTTACAAACCCTCTATCTTGAATGACTCTTGGGCCTTGGGTTGCGTGAATTATCAATGAATAAATATAATATTTAAAAGCACTAGAAAATGGAATAAGCCTTTTAATATTAAATGAAAATTATAAACATGAAAGTCATTAAATCCTAGTCGGCATGTTAGAAAATATCGCAATTAAATTTGACTATGTTGCGCGCATGCGTAGAAAAGAGAGAGTGCGATGTCTATATTAAATATAATTTATATTATATTAAAATAAAAAAATAAAAGTAAATTTTACCTTTTGAAATCCATATCATTCAGTTGAGCATTAGTGTGAGTGTGATGGAAAAGAAATGACGTCATAGCTTTATACTTATAGTAAAATGGACAAAGGAATCGTAAAGACCAAAACGCTGACGTCAAGCCTCATTGTTATTTAACACGCAAAACCTATTTAATCTCTTTCTCTCAGAATATTAATCTAAAAAAATACCAAACATTATGTTTAACTGGGTCTGTAGTTGTGCTGTTCATCAATTTGAGCAAACGTATAATTTTAGATATTTCAAAAACATCCTGATGAATAGAGCGAGAACCAAAATCAGGCCAGAGATAGGGCAGGAACAGTGCGGGTTCGTCAAAGACACAGGAACAAGGAACGCCATATTCATCATTAGGATGGTCTCCGAAAGGGCAATACAAATGAAGAAAGATTTGTACCTATGTTTCATTGACTATGCGAAGGCATTCGACAAGATACGACACGTAGAACTGATGGAGATGCTCAGCAGCCTCGACATTATCGGCAAAGACATAAGAGTCATCAAGAATCTCTACTGGCAGCAAACGGCCTGCTTACGGACAGGCAACGATCTCGGTAGATTTACAAAGATAGAAATAGGCGTAAGACAAGGATGTGTCTTTTCACCTGACTTGTTCAACCTGTACAGCGAGAATAAATTGAGGATCCTAGATGACACGCCAGGATTTGTTGTTGGAGGACACAACTTGAATAACATAAGGTACGCAGACGATACAGTGCTGATTGCGGACACGGAAAATAAACTACAAGACCTCATACAGAAGGTAGCGGTGGAGAGTGACAAAAAAGGACTCCAAATAAACTTTAAGAAAACTGAGTGCATGGTCACCAGCAAAAGGTACAAACCAAAATGCCAAATACAGGTAGGGGATAGCAGAATCAAGCAAATACAAAAATTTAAATACCTAGGAAGTGTTCTAACAGGAGATGGAAAGTGCGACGGAGATCTGAAGGCGAATTGGCATGGCAAAGGACGCGTTCCAGAAACTGAGCAAAGTACTAACACACTGGAAAATCTCACTAGAAACAAAGAGAAGTGATGGACTGCTACGTTATGTCAGTTCTTCAATACGGCAATGAATGCTGGACAATATCATCGAAAATGAGGACAAAACTGGAAGCAGCGGAAATGTAGTTCTACAGAAGGATGCTGCGGATATCGTGGATTGAGCATGCAAGCAATAATGAGGTGTTGAAAAGAATGGCAACAAAAAGGAAATTGATACGGAGCATCAGGAAGAGACAACTGAAGTTCCTAGGACACGCAATGAGGAAGGATAGCCTGGAGAACCCGATACTGACTGGCCAGATAGAAGGAAAGACAAACAGAGGAAGGCAGCGGATAACATATTTGCAGGCCCTCATCAGGTGGTTGACGGAACGGGGGTTGACAGGAGTAACAGGAAAAAACATACTAAGAGCCACAAGGGATAGGGAGACGTGGAAAAACATGATCGCCTACGTCCTTAAGGGACAGGGCACACAGAAGAAGAATATACTGATATTTGTTGATTGTCGTAATTCATCTACAAGATCTTTTATGTCGTACAACGTGAAAGAAACTAAAGTAATTTTGTCTTATCTATTCCTAAATGACATTCTACTTAGTTAGTACACCTGAAATATTTATGCTGGATATGGTATTAAAAACATTACAAAAGACATCTCGAATTTTATGTGCCTTTTTGAGCAAAATTCCATATTCTGAAATATACAATATATTTGAAGAATCGATACATTCTTAATAAAATTATATTATTGTACAAATACAGAAATCGGCACATACTCAAAATTTTAATAAAGAAAAAGTGCTCTCCGGCTGGGATCGAACATTTGTCCACATTTCTAGAAAAGCCACAGTTAGATTCGGCCCAACTTAACTTGATGAACTGTAACACCCTTTGCAGCTAAGCAATATATAATCAAGTATGAGTATCCACTAGAATAACTTTATATATATATATATATATATATATATATATATATATATATATATATATATATATATATATATATTTTAATTCCGATACTTTAATCCAAGCGGAAAAGGCAGGAAGGTAACTTCCAAAAACCCGATCCTAATTAATATTAAAAAAAAATTATTTTAATATTAAAAAATGATACAGGAAGAGAGCTCCATGTAATAAATTATTACAGAGCAAATATAAATTAATATATATATATATATATATATATATATATATTCTTCATTGGTGAAAGAGTTATTATGCTACCTGAGTTTGTACCATATGGTGTCTTCAGGCGATTTTCAAATCGCCTGAAGACACCATATGGTACAAACTTACCATATGGTGTCTTCAGGCGATTTTCAAATCGCCTGAAGACACCATATGGTACAAACTTACCATATGGTACAAAGACCACATGCTAAAACCTAGGTAGCGTAATAACTCGTTTCAAAAGAAGAATATTAAAACATTCTACAATATAATTGTATTTAACAATTTTTTAATACAAACGGGCACTGGTCTAATTTTATTTAAAAAATTATTAATTAATATATATATATATATATATATATATGCAATAGCTAGAAATAATCTTAATAGATATGACATCTTTACTAAAAACTAAAAAAAACAATCGATTTCGTCCCAGGGCTTATTAAGTTTATTTCTGGGAATTGTAAACATGTATAAAAAAAAGATTATTAATGGTGGCAAAACAAAAATGCCTTTTTAGATGTTCTTATCCATTAAAAAGGTGACGAGTGTTTGAATTCTGTATTTAGGAAGCCTACGTTTTCAGGACTATATGCACGTTGAAACACTTTCTCTGCCCGACAGCGTAAAATTAATTTAATTAAGACTTTGACTTACATAGCTCTTGAGATCTGTTCCTATTCCTTCTTCTGCGGTTGAACGGATTTTATTAAGATGACACTTTCTGAAAATGGATATCCTTTGGAGGTTTTGGATACTGTCCAGTAATAATTTTTAGGGGTTAAGCCGCATACTGTTAAAAAATGTCCGCTTTATTTGCGTCTTCTCTTTATTGGTCTCGCGGGTGAGACTTCAGCTAGACGGATTTCGCTGTCTATTAGCAAATGTTATTTTTCTGCTAATGATCGATTAATATTTAATACTCGACCAATTCTTTCTTTCATTCATAACGATGTCCTTCCCCACATCCTGTTAATTCTATAATTTACAAATTTGACTGTAGTTCTGGACATGGCTACATAGGGAGGACCTCTCAGCGGTTCGATCTTAGAATTAAACAACAGATACTTCCTAGAATTTTGTTCCTGCTGCTAATAATAGATCCTGTCGTCCATTACACAACGTGGTATAAATAACAGGAATTGTGTATGTGGATTGAATGTGGGCCGCTCCAATATTCTATCACAGTCCCACTCTTTATATCGTCTAAATGTGCTAGAGTCACTGTACATGAAATCCCGCAAGCCTTCTCTCTGCAAACAAAGAGATTGCTTGCTGGGTTTGAATGTCATTTGACTAGTTTTCCTTGCATATTTTTTCTCATCCCCATTAATCATCTTTAATTATGCATATTTACAATTACCAGAAATAAAATTGATAAGCACTGGGACGAAACCGTTTTCTTTCTTTTAGTTTTTAGTAAAAATGTCATGCAATTTATGCTTACTTGTTCCCATATATATATATATATATATATATATATATATAACTGTAAATTTGTCTTTGAACACGTCTCGAAAAAAACCACCGAGTATAAACCGCAGAGAGGAAAACATGGAAACAAAAAAAGAAACGAACTAAGTACTTGAACATTAGTCAAAGTACTAGTGAAATGCAAGTAAAACCAAGATGAGTGACCTAACACGTAAAGTGTCAATACACTAGTAGGGCAAACAAGTAAGTAGCTAACCTAGAGAGCTAACGAACCTATCAAGGTTTTACCAAATTGGATCTTCAGGGAAAGTTGGCTTTTATTTTGGTGAAACCTTGGTACTTTCGTTGGCTCTCTCGTTTAGCTACTTACATATATATATTTATACATATATATATAAAACTTTGCAAGCTTTCCTTTCGGATAAACAGTATGGGTTACGTTTAGCCAGGTCTACCGCCAACATGTTGACGGTTGATCTCTGGATTTGTTTATTAAATTTAGATCAGAATGGTAAAGCTCGGAGCATGACTCTTGATATCCAAAATACTTTTCTTGATCTTCATCAGGGTCATCATTTTCCAACTAGTTATTGATGAAGCTGACTCAACTGTTTACTCTTTTCATAGGGTTTTGTTTTTGTTAGGGAATTCTCTATTTACCCCGTGCAGGGATTCTAACAGACGTTGCCATCCCACCTCGTGGTGAACTTGGAAGCAACAGCAATTAAAGGTGGTTTCTTGCCCCGCAAAACCTCTAATCTCATCGTCTTAAACTTTGCTGTCGAGTGGAATTTATTGTCATACAGAGAATTTATTTATTTCAAGAGTTGTCCATCCTGTTGTTTATAAATATCTTCAATATTATCTTTACTAGTATGTTTTTTTTTATTTTAGATATGTAAATATTGATTCAAAAGGAAAGTAAGCTATTGTAAAACAGTCAAATGATGGGCACAGCATATTGGATATTGTAAAATGTATCTTTGAAGTTCCAGAAGAACCAAAACAGAAATCGAAAACATTCTTCTTGTTCTATGTGCCCTGACTCATCAGGACGTAGGTAATCATGGCTTTCTACGTCTCCCTATCCTTGGTGGCTCTGAGGACGCCTTCTCCTGTTACACCATGCAATCCTCATTCCGTCATCCACCTGATTAGGTCCTTCAGATATGTTATCCACTGCTTTCCCCTGTCTCTTTTTCCTCTCTCTGGTCTGTTAGTATCAGATTCTCGAAGGCTCCTTCCTCATTGTATGTCCCATGAACTTCAACTGTCTCTTTCTGATGCTCAGTATTAATTTCATTTTTGTTTCCATCATCTCCAAGACCTCATCATTGCTCACATGTTCGATTCATGATATTCACAGCATCCTTCTGTAGAACCACATATCAGTTGCTTCACGTTTTTCCTTCATCTTTGATAATATTGTTCAGCATTCACTGCCATATTGAAGGACGGACAGCACGTAGCAATCCAGTACTCTCTTCTTTGTTTCTAGCGAAATTGTTCTGTTTCGTAATACCTTAATAGCTTAAAAATATATTTCCGAATGTCATATACAGTGATGTATAAAATAAATTAGAAGGAAAATAAGTAAAAAAAAAACAACTCGTAAAAAATATCTGAAGAAGCCATGATTTTTGTTTCACCATTAAAAGAAAAAAAATCATTATGCATAATAGTGAGCATAGAACACAGTCTTCGAGCAAATAAGTTATCTACGAAGCAAGCACTACAACTGAAGCGTAGGGATCTGGTTAATGTTGCTTTGTTAGGCCTTGTGTCATACATAACCGAATACCCTACAGCTTACAGGATTTATGCAGAATTTATCGTCAGAAGCTTTTTACTCATCAGAAGGTTGGTTGTCAGTTGGAATGTGTGGATTAGTGTAGAAGAGTGGAATAATAAAATATACATTTTGAATGCTAAAATAAAAATTTATTAAAAGGAGGAATAACATAAGTTGTAGAAGTTAATGTTCAATTAGAAACATTATTAAGAGGTTAAGGGTAGAGTTCGTACAAAATGTTCTAGACGTAATTGTTGAAATATAAGGAGAAAGAGAAAGAGGACAATGACCGAGTCGCTTGAAGTTACATTTTAGATGTGTGACTCTCTTTCTCGCTGCTCATATCTCTCTTGACTGACGCTGGGGTCATTTATATGTCCTTTTGAATTTCGCACTGGATCGCCAAGTCCTTCCAATTCTTACAAGTCGCTCCCATTGGTCAAAAATCATTTTAACACCTACTTGCGAAATCTGGTTTCGACTTTTTCGATGGTCAATCCATTTTCTATTTGGGAAAAACCAGGATTTCACACCTCATTGTGAATTTTTGTTTGTAAAAATGATGAAGAAAGTTCATTTTAACCCTTAATTTCTTATCCGCTACACATCTCTTTTCAAGGTAATGTTGTAGTCGAAAAAAAAAAGTGGAAATTAAAAGAAAATCAAATAAATCTTAGAGAATGTTGACAAATCCATCAGTCGTTGTCAGCGCACACTCCCATCCGAGCATCGGATTGTCATGCTTTCTTCCTGTTCCTTTTCTCCCCTCTCTGGGGGTGGCAGAGATGGCTGTGAAACAAAGAAAGTTTGACAAGACCATTCGCGTCAATTTGATTTTTGGGGAGCACTCTGCGGGATCTATTATCCTAGACACTTTACAAAAATCGGTTCAAAGTTTTCAAAATTGAAAAATTTGGTAAACCTGTCGGATAGTTGATTTTCTAAGCACCGATTAGATGTGGCACAAGGCCGGAAATATGGGTACCCAGTGAGGATTCTGGCAAAACAACTGGCGTTGCACTCTTCTCCAGGTTTTGCCGGTGAAAACTCATAGATTTGTGTGTATTCCGTGGTAGGAGTCTTCAGAAAGTATTCGTTCACTCTGGTACCTCTTTCTCGAATTTATCGCCATTCGTGGCCCTACACAAGTTGTAAATCCAAAAGGCTTCCAGGATCACTGACACGTGCAAACGCTCTATTATGTGAACGAACAACCATATATATTTTAAACTGTAGCATAATAATGAATAAATATATTATTTTTCGTCTGAATAATTTTGATGAGAAATTATCATTATTTGTACTATTTAAAGCGGACTATTTGGATGCGCGTTGTTGTGCAGTGGATATCGGCTCGGAACGAGAAATCGGGGAGCCTAGTTCGAATTCCAGTTGAATTCATTGCATTCACTTAAGCGCAAATACCATTGGGAAAGGTGAAGAAAGGGGTTAATCCCCTTTCTTCCTTCTAGTTATGGGTTAAATAACAGCACAGATTGGGTTCTATAGCCTTGGGTGGCAACCAGTCTACCGCAGAAAGCAATGCCAACCTATTGCGAGATAATTTTTTGCTCAGTCAGTCATGTCTCTTTCGAGACATGATCGCCCAAGCGTGTTTAACGTATGGCACTTAACTGACTGATTGTCCTCACATTTGTTATTTTTATCACAAGTTTTCAATTGTTGCCCCTTCGGATTTTTGTCAATCAGGGTAATCTATAGGGGATTCCTAACTGAACTCTTTGTTTAATCTATGCTGCTAGATTGTTATGATACCTCTACCCGGTGTCCATGGATATCTCGTTCATTTCTAATTTTAGTACTGCTCAGTTATTGCTCGTGAATAGTAAATTTACAATTACTATGTCACCAAATTCACGAACCAACGCATTAAACCACAATGTTATTGTCCCGTTCTCTAATACACTGGAGAGCCTTAAACATAACCTGCTTGCTGGCGGTTTCTGCTGTAGTATTGTGCTCAAAAGATATATCTTACATTATTGAAGGCGGCAATCTCATGCGGATCGAAATTAATAATCTCCATCTCGCGGAACACACGTGATCAACTCGCCGAAAATCAAAACTATCGTATCACCTCAAACATGAGTTAAAGAAAATATTCTCATGAGAAGAATTTGGATTAGATGAGAGAAATAAACGCCTTGCCAGGATTCGTCATTAGCAGCCATAATCTCAACAATATCCAATACGCTAATGACACGGTACTGACACAGAAAGGAAAATGCCGGACCTTCTACAGAAGTTAGCAAAAGAAAGTGAAAAAAAGGCCTGAGCATAAACCTCAAGAAAACTGAATGCATGTTCATCAGCAAAAAGAGGGGCTCAATATGCCAACTGCAATTTGGAGAATCTAAAATAAAACAAATAAAAAATTAAAATACCTGAAAAGTGTTTTGACAGAGGATGGCAAATGCGACACGGAGATTCAAAGACGGGTTGTATGGCCAAAGACGCATTTCAGAAGCTAACCAGAGTACCGAATGACAGGCAAATTTAATTAGAAACATGTTTGAGGCGGCAGAAATGTGGTTTTACAGAAGTACGCTGAAGATACCATGGACAGAGCACGTGCGCAAGGATGAGGTGTTGGAAAGGGTGCAAACGAGAAGAGAAGTGATATTAAATATCAGTTAGAGAAAAATGAGGGTCCTGGACGCGTAACGACGAAGTGGGCCCTGGAAAACTTGTTACTCACAGGTCGGATAAATGGAGGAAGAGACAGAGGGGAAAGCAGCGAAAGACGTACTTGTTAGGTCTTAGAAAATGGTTGACGGAGCGGGGCTTGGAAGAGATACCAAGAGAAAATTACTGAAAGCGACAAGAGACAGAGCCAAGTGGAAGGGCATGATAGCCTATGTCCTGAAAAGACACGGCATATGAAGAAGAAGAAAATATGTATTACATTTTTGAAGGCGACTATCTCATGCAGATCGAAATTAATAATTTTCATCTCGCAGAACACAAGTGATCAATGAATAGCTAGCCGAAAATTATTAACTATCGTATCACTTCAGACATGAGTGAAAGAAAATTTTCTTATTTGAAAAATTTGGACTATTGCATCAGGTATTGCATCGAAATACCAACCAGCAGCCTCATAATACTACCGATTCGTTTACGGCATGATTAAAAAGAACTAAGCATATTGTGGTCATCGAGGCTCCTTCAAGACCAGTTTCAGGGTTGAGATCGCTTTTATTGAACAAAATTGTCTTGCTTTTAAATCTTCTTCTTTTTCTATGTGTCGTATCACTTCAGGACGAAGACGATGGTGACCTTTCACATCTCCCTATCCCTTGTAGCTCTGAAACCCCTTTCTATTACTCCTCTCATACGTTGCTCCGCAATACATCTGCTCAAGTTTATCAAGTATGCCATGCTTTTCTTTCCTCTGTTTCTCCTTCTATTTGTCCGTCCTGTGAGTATCAGATTCTCCAAACCCTCCGTCCTCATTCCATATACCAGAAACTGCAAATTAATTTTCGTTATATTAAGTATCATATTCTTTTTGGTTTCAATCCTCTCCAAAACCTCGTCGTTGCTCACATGTTAGATATATGGTATGCTCATCATCTTTCTGTAGAACCACATTTCGTTTTTCCCATTCTTTTTTCCTCTTTATTGAGAATGTCCAGTATTTGGTGCCAAAATGAAAGACATACATACTTTCCCCGTCTCCCTATCCCGGGTGGCTCTTAGCACAAGTTATCCTGTTACCTAACCCAAACCCCGCTATGTTATTCACTTGCACAGCCCTTCATATAAGTTATCCGCTGCTTTTCCCTTCTATCTGACCGATGAGTATCAGATTCTCCAAGCCTTCTTTTCTCATTACATGACCCGAGAACTTCAGCTTTCTCTTCTTGTTGTTCGGTATTAATTTCCTTTTCGTTTCCATCCTTTCTAAAACATCATAATGGCTCATATACTCGATTCATAATATTCGCAGCATCCATCTGTAGAACCACATTTCAATTGCTTTAAGTTTTCTTTCATCTCTGAGACTACTGTCCAGTATTCACTGCCATATTGAAGGATATACATCACATATCAATCCAGTAATCTCTTCTTTGTTTCTAGTGAAAATTTCCTTGGTTTTCATAACTCGACTTTGCTTCTGGAATGCATCTGTGGCCATGCCAATACGGCTTCGGATCTCAATGATTCACATTCCGTCCTCTGTTAGAACACATCCCAGCTATATAGTAAGAAATTCAAAAATCAGTAAGTTACAAAAATTTATTTTTGTGTTGTATCCACTTCAGGACGTAGGCAATCATAGCCTCCAACATCTCCCTATACCTTGTAGGTCTTAATAATACTTCTGTTATCCACTCAACCTCCATTTCGCCATTCATCTGCTAAAGTTTATTAAGTATGTTCCGCGTTGCTTTTCCCTGTCTCTCCTTTCTTTCCGACGAGCCGACCTCCCCGACAACGGACGGCCGCCACCCGGCCCCGATCGACGCGCTCCCGACATCGACAAAGGCGTGTCTCCCGCCTATGCTACACCTCCCGTGTCTCCTCACAGAGTCGGACTAGAGTCAAGCTCAACAGGGTCTTCTTTCCCCGCCGATCGTTCCAAGCCCGTTCCCTTGGCTGTGGTTTCGCTAGATAGTAGGTAGGGACAGTGGGAATCTCGTTGATCCGTTCATGCGCGTCACTAATTAGATGACGAGGCATTTGGCTACCTTAAGAGAGTCATAGTTACTCCCGCCGTTTACCCGCGCTTGGTTGAATTTCTTCACTTTGACATTCAGAGCACTGGGCAGAAATCACATCGTGTCTGTACGGGTCGACCGGCCACACGATGCTTTGTTTTAATTAGACAGTCGGATTCCCCCGGTCCGTACCAGTTCCGAGTCGACCGTTCGCTGCCGGACGAACGCCCCCACGCCGAGAGAGACGCTGAACAACGGGCTAAGCGAGACGGGTTAACCCGCGCAACGAAGAGAGACCCGCGAAGGCGCCCCCTAGCGCGCGCGAAACCGCCGCAGCTGACCCGAAGAGGGGCTGGAAGCCGTGGCGCTCCACGAAGACCCGGGCGAGGAGCCGTTTTGCTCGCCGGCCGACGCGCCGGTAGCGACGGGGTGGCACCGCGAGCGGAAGACCCGTAGCGAACGACGCACGAGGCGCGGAACGGGAATAGAGGGCGGCAGCGACAACGGAGAGAGAGAGAGAGAGAGACGCGAGCAGCTGGAAACGACGACGGGAGACCGGGCCGACTCGAGGATCGTCCCCGGCGACGTGAAAGGAGGGACGGCGACTTCTGATAAGCCCCCTTAACCCATCCTCCAGCGCCTGTTTCCGGCGAGTCACCCCAGAGACCGACAGCTGCCTCCTTTACGCCGCTGAAGCCACCCGACACCCCAGCTCTTACTTACCCCGATCACCACCTGCTCCAACCCGGACGCGCGCACGACCACAACGCCGCCGCCGACGGACCGCTACGACGCTTTGAACCCGCGCCGCAAAGCGCGAACGGAGCGAACGCTACAGCCCCGTACCGGTTCCTCGCTTCGCGCGGACACGGCCCGACCGACCCGGTCCTCGGAGCCAATCCTTCTTCCGAAGGTACGGATCCATTTTGCCGACTTCCCTTACCTACATTGATGCCATCGACGAGAGGCTGTACACCTTGGAGTACATGTTCATGTCCCAGGAACTTCAGCTGTCTTTTCTTGGTGGTAAGTATTACGTTCTTGTTTGCGTCTATCCTCTCCAAAACCTCGACGTTGTTTACGTATTTTGCCCATGGTATACTGAGCATCTTTCTGTAGAACCACATTTCGGTTGCTTCAAGTCATTCCTTCTTCTTTAATGAGATTTTTCAGGATTCACTGTCATATTGAAGGACAAATATCACATAACAATCCAGTACTTTCTTCTTTGTTTCTAGCTAAAATTTCCTTTGTTTTTTAATACTCTACTTTGCTTCTCAGGATGTGCGTTGTGGCGCAGTGGTTATCGGCTAGGAACGAAAAATCGGGGAACCGAGTTCGAATTCCAGCTGAATTCAATGCCTTCACTTACGCGCAAATACCATTGGGAAAGGTATTAATCCGTCTCTTCCCTCCAGTTATGGGTTAAATAATAGGACAGATTGGGTTCTATAGGTTCTCTTGGTCGCAACCGGTCTACGCAGAAAGCAATGGCAACCTACTGCGAGATAATCTTCTGCCCTGGTCAGTCATGTCTCTTTCGAGACATGATCGCCCAGATGTGTATCGCACGTGGCACTTAACTGACTGACTGACTCTGCTTCTCTGGCCATGCAAATACGCCTTCGGATCCCAATGATGCACATTACGTCCTATGTTAGAACACTTCTAAGGTATTTACACTACTATATCCTAACTGGGTGTTTCATATTTTCGACCTTGTACCATATATGAGCTGCGCTTAGAAAATCACTGAATATAGTTCAAATTCCTACCACCAATGATGAATCCTGGCAGGACTTCCAGCGTTATAAGAATCGTTTGGTTGCACTGAAAAGGTCTGGCGACAAGAAAGATTCTTGTTTTACACCTCCTCTTTGTGGTACAGTAGATATCCGCTCGGAACGAGAAATCGGGGTGCCGAGTTCGAATTCCAGTTGAATTCCTTGCATTCATTTACGCGCAAATACCCTTAGGAAAGGTATTAATCCGTCTATTCCTTCCAGTTATGGGTTAAATAACCGGACAGATTGGGTTCTATAGCCTTGGCTGGCAGCCAGTCTACCGCAGAAAGCAATGGCAACCTACTGCGGGATAATCTTTTGCCCAGTCAGTCATGTCACTTTCGAGACATGATCGCCCAAGCGTGTATAACGTATGGCATTTAACTGACTGACTATGTTTGTATATCTTCTGAACTCGTTTCCTGTCCATATTCAGGCGGTTTCCTCTTCATATTCATCCGGTTTGCTGTCTGCATATGAAGAGGAAACGAGTTCAACATCGTACAACTTATCTTAATTTTAAATCAAATGCTTCCCGTATAACAACATTTTTGGTATTTTAAGTCTAGAGTTAACCAATATTTAACCACCTCATAACTCATAATACTCTCTTACGTTGTTTACTTTGTCTCTCGTCCAATAAAAGTTTACCTTAAATGGCCCTTGGAACGTTTAGTAAGTAAACTAACAGAAACACTTTTTATTTCTATTGAATATATTTAATTTGTATACGCATTTGTATTCAATTACACAGCGTACTATATATATATATATATATATATATATATATAGGAAAAACTACTAAAAGGTTGTAAGCTTAAAAATGTATTTTTTTTTACAGTATTTGTTTATTTCCATTATTATATTTTATATATCAGACCGTCCTCGGTCCTTCATCAGAAACAAATGATTTTAAAATTTAAATTAGAAACGTATTTCACGAGAGCGTCCGAAGAGTGTTTGTTTACATCACGTGACGCAGAAAGCGACAGATTTTTAAAAAAATATTTGTAAACGTAAGCCTATCTTTAATAATACTTATATATTTATACACACAGACACACAGACACACACATATATATATATGCACACACACACACACACACACACACACACACACACATATATATATATATATATATTACTATGTGTTGGTCTATGAGGTGTGTGAGATTCTAGAAGATGTATGTGTGTTTATGGGTACATAATTTAGCCATAGAAATAAAACATTGCATATTAATTATCAATTAAGCGACAATCAGCTTTGATTCGTATGGTTCCACTGTTTTTATTTAATCTATTTACCCCAAGCAAGGCGATATTGCCACTAAGATGCAAGAAGGCTTTTAAGCATAAAAGAGAATGAGAAGATCTTTAAGAGAACCGGAAACCCAATTTTAACCAAGAAACAAGAGAAAAACCTCAACTATATATATATATATATATATATATATATATATATATATATATATATATATATGGGGGTATTGTAAAAATGACAGAATTTTATGATTCAGCTTTTTATGTAATTTTTTCAGGACATAGATTATATAAAAATTGTCCGTTATTGAGGATAACTTCTGTTTTACGCGTGATTGAATATGTGCAATGTTTATGTTTGTTTTATATTCCGAACACGGTAAGCGTGTTGTGGCTGTGTTCGTAGTTGATATTAATTGTTAGATGTTTCTTTTTCATTAATACTGCTTCCTTTATTTTAAGCTATTTTGCATTTGAATGATGCTATGATATTTGTGTTATCAACAAGTATGTCGTAGATATAGTTTGGTAGGTCTTCGTGTGTATTTAACTGAGTCCGAATTGAACTCTCGTCTGAGGGATGCAAAGTTAATCTTCTCGTCAACCACGTGGTGGTGTGGCCAATGTAACTATTTACGAGTTTGGATTGATCAAGAACACAGTTCCTCAAAGGACTTGTAAATTTGTAACGGGTATTTGTTCGCTGTACTTAAGAGCTTGCAGGTGATTTTTTTATATTGACGACGAGGTTAGAAGTTATAAATTTTATATAATAGACAATTAATTTGATCTTTTTAAATGAACAGGATTTGCGTATTTTCAGATCATGTTTCGAAGTGAAGATTCGTTCTGTTTATAATAGTTATGCATTTATTTTTTGGCATAAAATATTATTGTTATTGTTTTCTTCCGTGTGTTTGTTGTTGCTATTAGTCATGTTTAAAAGAAAAAGTCTAATATGGTTGTATATAATAAGATTAGGGAAGCCATTGTTTTTGAAGGTTTATTTCAAGTCACGGAATTGTTCGTAGAAAAGCGGTTTAGGAGATGAAATCTCGTACGCTCTCGGAAGTAAATATTTTATAACAATTTTATATCTTAAAGAACATTGGCTAATAAAATTGCATGAATTTTTGCTAGTAGGTTTTTATATACCGAATAGTAAAAGTATTATTACGAGAACAACCAAGAATGGGAGTTTATTTTTTGGTTATATATATATATATATATATATTCATCATCCACATGCAAGCCTGTTTCGCAATATCAAAGTTCATCAGTTTGGCTAGACAGCCACTTGCTTCCGACCGGGATCGAAACTCAACCGATTCGGTGTCAGTCGGAGTCGCTAACGCCGACGCCATAGGTTTATAGAATCAGAGAAGGGGAATTCTTAGCGTGTTGTATATAAGCGGAGTATAAACACGCCAGTCACCGAAAACATTCAATTAGTGAAGAGTAATGCATAAATTTGAGAAGTAGTAACAGTTTTTTTTTTATTTTTCTTCTCTAGAGAGCTCAATCGTAATGAGAGTATATATATATATATATATATATATATATATATATATATATATATATGTGTGTGTGTGTGTGTGTGTGTGTGAGTGTGTGTGTTTTGAGGAAGAAAATGTATGTATTTATTTTTCTATGTTGTCTAACGATTTCTTCAATACTGTTCCTGAGACGTTAATAATAATAATAATAATAATAATAATAATAATAATAATAATAATGATAATGATAATGATAATAATGGTGATATTGACTTATATATAAATTGTGTGTGCCCTTTGGCAGATTTATTTTTATTTTTACAAAAAATATTAAGCTGAAAATGTTATGATGACATTTCTGACCTTAAGAACCTGAATAGGAACCGAGAAGAAATGAGCCTAAGTCAAAGAAAATAATAATAATAATAATAATAATAATAATAATAATAATAATAATAAGAAGAAGAAGAAGAAGAAGAAGAAGAAGAAGAAGAAGAATCAACAAAATATGAAAAGGAACCGGAATCAGAATCAGAATCAGAAATAAAAAGTAATAACATCAAACAAGCCACAGGTCATAATGTAGAAACCGTGAAACACACAAATCACTGCGAAGATAATGCTGTAAGTTTAAAAGTGCTGGAAAGGTGTGATCTGAGTCAGTTAAAAGACGAAAATAAAACGAGTTCAGAACACATCGAACATAATTATTTGACGGAAAATAAGAACAGTATACAGGAAACGAAGAAAGAAATAAAGAACCATCTAAGTCAAATACAAAATATTACAATGGAGGAACGAGAACAGCTCCCAAAATTACAGCCAACAATGCATAAACTCCGAACTGTTAAACTCTACAATGCAGCACTCAAATTAATCTTGGATGAAGACACTCATACAAATCTCAATGAAGCAATATATGCATCAGCAAAAAAAAGCAGCAACAAAAAAATTGAACATCAAAATAAAAACAAGGCAGTCCGCAGACATGAAGATCCACCTTGGAAAAGAAAAATAGAAAAAGAAATCGAATAACTTAGAAGTAAACTATCAGTACTGGATGAACTGAGTAGAGGAATAAATGTAAGAACTAGGAAAAGCAGAAGAGTCGAAAGAAAATACAACATTAGTAATGAAAATGAAGTCCTATCAACTAAAGAAAAAAATAAAGCAAATAATACAACTGAAGGCTCAAAGAATAAGACGCGATGAGAAAAGAGCAAGATTTTACAGGCAAAACAAGATTTTTCAAACCAATACAAAGAGATTTTACAGGGAAATAGGTAAAAAAAGAATTGAAGTGACAGTCCCCCCACAGAATGGAAGAAGTTACACAGTTCTGGGAAAAGATATGGGCTTGCCCTAAAGAACATAGCAAGGAAGTACATTGGATTGCACAAGAGATAGAACGAATGAAAAATCAACCAGAACAGACATGGGCTGGAATTACAGAAGAGGATGTTAAATTTGCACTAAAAAAAGCACACAATTGGAAATTCCCAGGTATAGATAAAATTCCTAACTTTTGGCTATATTATTTAAATACAGCACATAAAAAACTAGCCAAAGAACTTCAAGAAATGGTTGACGATCCCACTAAAATTCCTGCATGGATGACCAAAGGAATTACATTTCTTCTACCCAAGAATGGTGACACAAACAACCCGAAAAAACTACAGACCAATTACATGTCTTCCGACAACATATAAACTATTAACATCTATTTTAACAAAACAGACATAGAAAGAAATGACATGATACCGCTTGAACAAAAAGGGTGTAAACGTGGCTGTTATGAATGTAACGACCAATTGCTAATTAACAAAATGATCCTGGAAAACTGCTACAGTACAAAGAAAAATCTTAGTACTGCCTGGATAGATTATCGAAAGGCATTCGATAATGTGCCACATTACTGGATTTTAAAGACTTTAAATATATACAAGATATCACCCGTCATCATAAATTTCATCAAACAGTGCATGTCTATATGGAAAATAACCCTTTACCTCAATCATATAAATGGAACCTATAAGTCTGATGAAATAAACATCAAAAGAGGTATATTTCAAGGTGATTCTTTATCTCCCTTACTATTCTGCATATCATTAATAGCACTAACCAGTCAACTTATTAAGACAGAATGTGGTTATAAAATAGGCCAAAAGAAAATAAGCCATCTATTTTACATGGATGACTTAAAGTTATATGCTAAGAATGATAATGAGCTGGAAGGTCTTCTGCAAACTGTAAAATTCTTCAGCGAAGACATTGGAATGAAATTCAATTTGAATAAATGTAGTAAAGCTACAGTTTTACGTGGATCAATACAAGAAACATCCTCAATTAGCTTAGACCCTGCTGTAACAATAAAATAATTGAAACCAGATGAAGCTTATAAATACCTAGGTGTAAATGAGAGTGAAAACAATCACCATAAAAAAATGAAATAAATAGTGCGTAAAGAGTACTATAGAAGGCTACGAATGATATTAAAAACTGAATTGAATTCTCAGAACAGAATTATGGCCATTAATAGCCTTGCAATCCCAGTTGTCCAATATAGCTTCAACATCTTAAACTGAACTCTAAACGACATCAGGCGAATGGATTCTAAAACAAGAAAGCTTCTTTCTAAGCATAAGAAGCATCATCCAAAGGCTGATGTAGACCGTCTATACATACCCCGTAAAGAAGGTGGAAGAGGTCTTATTTAGCTGGAATTGTCATACAAGACAACAACTATTGGCTTACTAACATATATAGAAACAACAAAGGATTGGATGATACAATTAGTAAGGCAACATGAAGAAAGAAAGAAAAATAATCAATAATAAAAGAAGGCAGTAAATACAAACAAGATTTACAGTTAGTAGATTCTGTAGAAAAGCAAAACAGAAGCCAAGAACCAACTATTTCAGCAAAAAATATGAAAATGAAAGCCAAAGATAAAGCTCTTGAACAGATGAAACAGCGCTGGCAATACAAACCTCTATATCGCCAATATCCAGAACGTGCCAATAAATCCAATGTTGACAAAGTTAATACACATCGATGGTTACGTGCATCTGGATTAAAGTCTGAAACTGAAGGCTTTATTCATGCAACACAAGACCAAAGTCTTTTCACGAGAAACTTTCAGGCAAATATTATGCATAATAATATGGATCCAAAATGCAGGTTTTGTGATAAACACCAAGAAACAATAGACCACCTAATCTCAGGCTGTTCTGTGCTTACTCCAAATGAATATAAAAATCGCCACAATAGTGTTGGGCAATGTTTACATTGGGCAATGTGCAAATATTATGGAAAATCTGTAAACAAACACTGGTATGAACATCACCCAGTACCGGTTACAGAAATAGAAGATGTAACCATTCTATGGGATTGCACCATCTACACAGACAGAAAAATTGAAGCAAACAGGCCAGACATTATTGTTAAAAACCAGAAGGAGAAAACTTGTCTATTAATTGATATGGCTTGTCCAGCGTATTGTAACTTAGCAATCAAGGAATTTGAAAAACTGTCAAAATATAAAGACCTGGAAATTGAAATAGAAAACATGTGGAAATTGAAAACAAGAGTTGTGCCAGTGATAGTAGGTGCACTTGGAATGATAAAAAATGGACCAAAACAACACATTGAAAGAATCCCTGGAAACCCCAGATTAAGAGATATACAAAAAATTGTCTTATTAAGTACAGCCCACACACTAAGGAAAACTTTATCTATAATATCTGTAATGCTAGGGATGTTAGGGAAGATAGAAAAACATGAGATGGAGTCATAACAACGCACCACGACCTACCTTAGGTCTCCCCGCAGACTTGGTTGGTAGTGAGACCAAAGCAGAAATTGAAATATGATGAAAAATGACATAATAATAATTTACGGTCAAATATATTGCAGATTACTTTAATAACATTGGAGTACTCAACTGCAACCAGTATAAACTTAAGCCATATATATATATATGTTTGTGTGTGTGTGTGTGTGTGTGTGTGTGTGTGTGTGTGTGTGTGTGTGAGTAAATGCGTGCGTGCGTGTCCTATCATCGAAATTAAAGCAATAGACCCATTAAGACGAAAGGGGATACTTAGAGTGAAAACGTCACATAAAAACATGTATTAAATGGATATGTTTAACATTTGACTTTCTAGGATTACCTCACAAACACCATTTCTTACCATTCCTTACGCTCATACAGCATCATACATTAAACCACTAGCTTGATTGGCTCTTGTACCTTGTACTGAGTAAACATTAGTAAAAAGAAAATCGTATGTGACGTCATGTGTAACATTAAAATATTTTGAAATATTTTTTCGGATGTGTTCTAGTTCCATCTGACCGTTTGTAAGAAAGGAATTTTGTTTTAAGCAGCGTATACTAAACTCAAGTAAGTACAAAATTTTAAGTACTTGGAAAGTGTTCTAACGAGAGATGGGACGTGCGACACTGAGATCCGAAGGTAAATTACAATAGCCAAGCACCCATTCCAAAACATGAGCAGAGTCTTAAAAGACAGGAAAAGGTTTTGTGTCGAGGTACCACCGATAAATATCGAAAATCGATAATCGAAAAAAACGCTTTATAGTATGAGTGGTCCGATTTTAATCAAATTTGATACACTCATGATCAAAGACATAAGAAAAGATATTCAGAAGTTTCAAGGTTGCAGTTCTTACAATAGTGCAGAAAATCGATAATATATATATATATATATAAGGCATGATGTTTGTGTGTGTGTGTGTGTGTGTGTCTGTTTATCTGCATGTATGTCTGTATTTTTCAGCCCTTTTATTTTAGTTTTTGCTTCGGGTTTGGCTCAAAGTACGTATAATTGTAGTTCTTAGTCTCAGCCATGATACCATTTACTCAGAGGATTAATTAGCCTTCCAAATTCAGTTTACAATGAAAAAACTTATTTGATATCGATACCAGGAAATCAAAACTTGACTTACATCCATTCATTTTTCTTTCAGTCTACAGTTTCGCTTTAGCCGGAAACAACTATTGCTTTTTAGTCTTTGGTGTCAACGTCGAAAGAGTCTGAGCTCCGGGACCATGTATTAGTTTTAAAGCTTTCATTACACCAGAACAACGCCGGGCTATACTGCTAGTAATAATATAATTAGCAATTAAAGCTATATTGCGACACAGTAATTTCTATGTTTAAAGAAAAAAAACAAGAATTCGTGCAAAATCTTCTGTAACTGAAGATGGTTAGCCTTAAATAAGCCTACACATCCACTTAACTATAGAACAACGTGTCTACGTCTATTTATATACATATATATATTTAGAGCTCTCCTATTAGGTTATCCTACCACTTTATATGCAGGATACTCCTTTAGATTATTCCATTCTACACCGCATATATATACATATATCGTAGTATAGCATTGTTTTCACTGAAATTCGCTTTGAATAATTTTACTGTATAATTTATCATTTTCGATTGATATGATCTGAGGTAACTTATTTTTTTAACTTGCATTTAGAGAAAAAAAAACAACGATTCCATTGCAAAAATATGATTATTGTTTGAAAACCGCCTATCTTCTCATTCTATTCTAGTTTTCATGAATTTCCCTCCCCGTGTCTGTATGCAGCTATGCAAGTATGTCTGAACGCGTATAACACCATCTGCCAGCGCGTATTTGCTAATGTATACCGTTATTCCCATATGTTGTACAAATCCATCTCGAAGGAGATTAATTACTCTCGATAACCCGAGCGCATCTCCTTTCACATTAACATTCAATATGAAACCAAATTAACATGGCTTCTGCAGTTTCGTAAAAACGACTCGATTAACCAGCTTAAAACTTGTCCACTTTGATTCGAAATCAGGCGAACTGTAATTCGAGAGCTATCATGAAACTAATGAGTCTGACATGTTCAGAGTTATGAACGCCTCCTACTCCCTGTGACGCTGATGAACATGTCCAAGGACGTAAGGCCAGTTATGTATTTTTCAAGGTTGATGAAACCGTGATATCGCATACATGCTCCCTGCTATTTGAAAGCTTTAAGGGCTGTAAGAAAGATAGATAGATAGATAGATAGATAGATAGATAGATATTGAACAGCGATAGATAGATAGATAGATAGATAGATAGATAGATAGATAGATAGATATTGAACAGCGATAGATAGATAGATAGATAGATAGATAGATAGATAGATAGATAGATATTGAACAGCGATAGATAGATAGATAGATAGATAGATAGATAGATAGATAGATAGATAGATATTGAACAGCGATAGATAGATAGATAGATAGATAGATAGATAGATAGATAGATAGATAGATAGATAGATATTGAACAGCGATAGATAGATAGATAGATAGATAGATAGATAGATAGATAGATAGATAGATATTGAACAGCGATAGATAGATAGATAGATAGATAGATAGATAGATAGTTGAACAGCGATAGATAGATAGATAGATAGATAGATAGATAGAAATTGAACAGCGATAGATAGATAGATAGATAGATAGATAGATAGATAGATAGATAGATAGATATTGAACAGCGATAGATAGATAGATAGATAGATAGATAGATAGATAGATAGATAGATAGATATTGAACAGCGATAGATAGATAGATAGATAGATAGATAGATAGATAGATAGATAGATAGATAGATATGAATAGATTAAAAGAGAAAGAGAGAGCACGTAGGAAAGATATAGATCAAACAATTAATAAATAACCGACAAATTAACAAACTACGAATGCACTCATAAACACAAATATATGCAATTATAATAATAATCAGATTCATAAATAATAACTAATGAATAAAAAATTAACAAGCAACATTATAAAATAGCCACACATAATTGCATTCTTTACATTATTCGGACAATTGTCCTCATTTTGTTGCCATTTGTACGACGTTTCGGCCGTTGTACGCTCTGTCCTTCTTAAGCTGATTTATTACAATCACTGGGGGGGATATCATTTTTATTCCTTGCCTAGAACCACTTCTGTTTTCATGAGTTATCTCCCTCTAACTCTGTTAGTTATTGTTTAGCACTGCTGTAATCTAGTATTGAACTCTCAAATCTTTGGGCCAACTCACAGGAAACTAACCGACGTCTCTATCTACTGGTCATGTGTCCTTAAGGACAGTCCTAGCAACTGAAGAAGTCCGGAGTACAACGTAGGAAACGTCATACAAATGACAACAAAGTTGCGGACAATAGTCCGAACAATGTAAATACTGTAAAAACTACCCCATCTCAAAAATATAGACAAATAGGATGATCTATTATTAAACGTCGTACAAATGGCCACAAAGATGAAGACAATAGTCCAAATAATGTAAATAGAGTAAATTCTACCTCATCTCAGAAATATAAACAATTGCATTCTTATCTATAATTATTTATACACAATGGTATCTAGAATAATTTAAAACGTAACAATGACTGCCTCCCAAGAACCATTATTATAATACAATAGACCTTGCTACACCTACTTAAAACTATATATATATATATATATATTCTAAACATATACTGTTAAATATAAAAGACAATGAATGTCTATTATGTTTAATCATAATCTAAACATCGTATTTTGGCTTTAATTTCAGTTGAAAATAAAGACAAAAATTCTCCAACATTTGGATAATTTTTTATCAAGTTGGTTCTGAGCTATCGGCTTACATGAGCCATCTTCAGAGAGTTTACAAGCACGTTAACATAAAACATCCACCATCAAAGACGATTTTATCTTGTGTTGACATAAAACTTTGCTAAGCAGCGATAACAGTTACCAAAAATGGGAAACGCATTTCGTAAATTTGTAATACGGTTCTATGATGTCACACCGCGTGAGATATATATTTAAATACAATGTAATGTATTATAACCAGATTTAAACGTGATTTTATTAAGTGTGAGTAGTTTGGACTTAATGTAGATGGCATCCAATATCTGAAGGTTCTTTTTACTGTGTGTATGAGTGAGGATTATTGTATTGTTGACTAAAATCTGTCTGATATTACCTACATGGCCATGTTTTTTCTAAGAAATGTTGTTTAATTGTTTATACTCAATGATATATATATATATATATATATATATATATATATATATATACTCTGAGCGTCAAACAAAATAAAATATTCGTCTTATATTCCATGTAGAACTTTTATAGGCTTTTTAGTGGGTTTAATAGTAAAATTGCATTCACTTACAAATTTATTTATTCTTTAAAAGTAGTTAATTAATATTCCTAACAGACAAATTATTGACAACAGCTCATTTTAGATTTTCCTATTTTAACGACTTCACATGAGTAAGCACTTTCCATTACGGAAGAGGAGACACTAGACGTGTCGTATGAATTCATATAATCATAAATTAATTGTCCTGGGTCTGGAAATGCAAATTAAAAATCAACTTACATTTCTGTTGAATTAGCTAAATATAGCCCTGAATTATTGTTATATATATGTTTATTCGAACACGGATCTCCAGGCAGCATATGTAACTGTTGAATGATCCGTTCTCCTGAGATCACGTGATAATTTAAAAAACAAATTTTATGTGCCGTGCAGCTGCACGAGCACTTACCTTGTCTAACTCTCTGCCTTCGGGCAGATAGAAATAACCCAGTCGAGGGTAGAATCTTGTCTGGGGAATATTAGACAATAAATCTTTGCCCGAGCTCTATGGCCCGGATTACCCACATTAAAAAGGCATTGTGCCACATTTTTTCTTAAATGGGGAGACAACTAAATACTGTTGTGTGTAGTGCATCATTCCGGTGTTGTGCTTTATCGGATAAATCGTTTCTGAACGAATTACTCGAGAGAATTATTCCGAACGCATGAATGTGTATTATTCTATAAATACTTTCACGGCTTCTGCTCCGATGAACTTAGATCACTGGTGTCCCCTAGGTACGAATTTTCACGAGATACTAGATTAGCAACTAGATCCCACCCTTTGACAGTGAAACCGATGAAATGCAACCACAATTTCTACTCCAACAATTTCTTCTCTCGCACTTCGCGTCTGTGGAATTCCCTTCCGCATGATTGCTTCCCCGACGGCTACAATCTCCAGGAGTTTAAATGTAAGGTCAATAGACACCTCCTAACACACTACCCATCTTTCAAACACTCTTCCCAACCCCCAGCCTCGGTATCCTTACCCATCTTCTGACATTTCCTATATCTGACCACCCCTTCTCTTCACCTTCCCCTATGTAACACCATGCGCAATAGTGGCAGTGGAATGCCTTGCCTGGGGTAAAATGAATAAAAACAAATTCGAAAGATTCGTTTAGTACGTTAACTTTACGCGAAGATGCGGAAAGATTATAACTCGCTTACCAAAAGTTGTCTTCAGAATAATATTACCAAAAACTCACGTTATAGAAATTATATTCTAAAATGTTCGTTTCATGCCTGTGGATATCTCTTCCGTTTTCTTGCTTTCCTCCCAGCTAGGATCTTGAAAAAATTAAATGCAACGTAAATCGTCGTCTTCTGTCTTCTGTCTTCCTGACAAATACTGTTCTTTTAATTGTTCGTTCTCTTCTGTATTTCTCGTTCACTATCCTTGTTGTGGTGCAGTGGATATCGACTCGGAATAACGACAAAGTGGGGACCGAGTTCTAATTCCAGTTGAATTCCTAGCATTCACTTACGCGTAAATACCCTTGGGAAAGGTTTTTATCAGTCTCTTCCCGCAAGTTATGGGTTAAATAATAGGACAGATTGGGTTCTATAGCCTTAGATTCACTAACGTTATTGTCACTTGCTACCACTGACAGCAAATAGCAGCTACATATACAAAGAATTACAAATAATAGGACAGATTGGGTTCTATAGCCTTGGCTGGCTACTGCGGCATAATCTTCTGACCAGTCAGTTATGTCTCCTTCGAGACATAATAGTCCACAACGTGTATTACGTATGGCAATTAACTGACTGACGGGTACAGCATCCAAAAATATGGAACGTGAAGAAGGACGAATAGGGAAATGTATATGTGGACAACAGTCAGCACGATGTAAAAAGTAAAATATAATATATTAGGTTGCAACAAAAGTAATGACCGATTTCAGAATCATGGATCGAGCATGTGGGCAATGATGAGGTTTTGGAAATGATGGAAACGTTAAAGAAATTAATACTGAGCATCAGGAAGAGACAGCTGAAGTTCCTGGGACATGCAATGAGGAAAGAGGGCTTGAAGAATCTGATACTAATAGGCCAGCTAGAGGGGAAAAGAGACAGGGGAAATCAGCGGATAACATAGAAAGTAATGGCAACCTACTTCGCGATAATCTTCTGCCCAGTCAGTCATGTCTCTCTCGAGACATGATCGCCCAATCGTGTATCATGTGTGGCACTTAACTCAGTAACACCTGGCGTCTTAGTTGCATCATTGCCTTGATTGGTGTGAAATGATTTAAAACAGTATCTCGTTCGCTAGAATCGACACTTTGTTTTTAATTATTTGACCCCAAGCAAGCCGATGGTGATACTAAGAAGTCAGGCGCTATTGACGTGTTGGAACATTGAAGGTTAAAAATCGGCATGAACTTTTCGGACAACCCAATATAATAACGATCTGTGCAACCTTGACAGTCTCCAAAGGAGAGTCTGTAATGTGATAGGTACTGATCTGGCGGCTCGACTGCAGCAACTTCCCCATCGTCGAAATGTGGCCTCCCTTTGTCTGTTCTATAAATACATTCATGGCTTCTGCTTGGACGAACTTAATTCACTGGTGCCTCTTCAACAGGTGTTTACTCGTGCAACAAGACTGGCAACTGGGTCCCACCCATTCACAGTCAGGTTAGCCAAATGCAGACGACAATTCTACTCCTGCAGCTTCTTCTCTTGCACTTCCCGCCTGTGGAACTCGCTACCTATTCTTTCTTTACCTTTCTCCCTCCTCTCCTGACTGCGACCTCACAGTCGAAATGTGCCCCCCTTTGTCTGTTCTATAAATACTTTCATGGCTTCTGCTCGGACGAACTTAAGTCACTGGTGCCTCCTCAACAGGTGTTTACAGGTGTTTACTCGTGCAACCAGACTGACAACTGGATCCCACCCATTCACAGTCAGGTTAGCCAAATGCAGATGACAATTCTACTCCTGCAGTTTCTTCTCTCGCACCTCGCACTATTCTTGCTTTCCTGACGGCTACAACCTCCAGAAATTTAAATGCAAAGTCAATACTCATCTACTAACCACTGGACTCTAGCTCTCTCCCCACCCTCGTATAACCTTCCCTTTCTCTCCACCTATGTATCTGTCATCGCACCTGTTTTCTCAGCTTTCTATTGTTCCTTTCTTACTAGTTTGTACTCCTCACTCTTTTCTAATTAATCTTTTTACATTTACGTAGCCCCCTGCACATCAGTGGCATTTCCGCCTTGCTCGGGGTGAAATGATTAAAAAAAAATATATTATTTGAAGATTCGTATTATTATTCATTTTATTTCTGTTTCTTGGCCGACAACGACGACTTGTTTATTGGCGCTGGCACACTTACCACACATTGAGTAACCTTGCTTTATACCACACTGCACATTCTTTATACGACACTGCACATTCTTTATACGACACTGCACATTCTTTATACCACACTGCACATTCTTTATACCACACTGCACATTCTTTATACCACACTGCACATTCTTTATACGACACTGCACATTCTTTATACGACACTGCACATTCTTTATACCACACTGCACATTCTTTATACGACACTGTACATTCTTTATACGACACTGCACATTCTTTATACCACACTGCACATTCTTTATACGACACTGCACATTCTTTATACCACACTGCACATTCTTTATACCACACTGCACATTCTTTATACGACACTGCACATTCTTTATACCACACTGCAATATTTTATACGACACTGCACATTATTTATACCACACTGCACATTCTTTATACGACACTGCACACATTCTTTTATACCACACTGCACATTCTTTATACGACACTGCACATTCTTTATACCACACTGCACATTCTTTATACGACACTGCACATTCTTTATACGACACTGCACATTCTTTATACCACACTGCACATTCTTTATACGACACTGCACATTCTTTATACGACACTGCACATTCTTTATACCACACTGCAATATTCTTTATACTATCTTCGTACATTCTTTTATACCACACTGCACATTCTTTATACGACACTGCACATTCTTTATACCACACTGCACATTCTTTATACCACACTGCACATTCTTTATACGACACTGCACATTCTTTATACGACACTGCACATTCTTTATACCACACTGCAAATTCTTTATACCACACTGCACATTCTTTATACGACACTGCACATTCTTTATACGACACTGCACATTCTTTATACGACACTGCACATTCTTTATACCACACTGCACATTCTTTATACCACACTGCACATTCTTTATACGACACTGCACATTCTTTATACGACACTGCACATTCTTTATACCACACTGCACATTCTTTATACCACACTGCACATTCTTTATACGACACTGCACATTCTTTATACCACACTGCACATTCTTTATACCACACTGCACATTCTTTATACCACACTGCACATTCTTTATACCACACTGCACATTCTTTATACCACACTGCACATTCTTTATACCACACTGCACATTCTTTATACGACACTGCACATTCTTTATACCACACTGCACATTCTTTATACCACACTGCACATTCTTTATACCACACTGCACATTCTTTATACGGCACTGCACATTCTTTATACCACACTGCACATTCTTTATACCACACTGCACATTCTTTATACGACACTGCACATTCTTATACGACACTGCACATTCTTTATACCACACTGCACATTCTTTATACCACACTGCACATCCTTTATACGACACTGCACATTCTTTATACCACACTGTACATTCTTTATACCACACTTCACATTCTTTATACGACACTGCACATTCTTTATACGACACTCCACATTCTTTATACCACACTGCACGTTCTTTATACGACACTGCACATTCTTTATACCACACTGCACATTCTTTATACCACACGCATTCTTTATACCACACTGCACATTCTTTATACGACACTGCATTATTCTTTTATACCACACTAAATATTCTTTATACGACACTGCACATTATTTATACCACACTGCACATTCTTTATACGACACTGCATTCTTTATACGACACTGCACATTCTTTATACGACACTGCACATTCTTTATACGACACTGCACATTCTTTATACCACACTGCAATATCTCTTTTATACCACACTGCACATTCTTTATACGACACTGCACATTCTTTATACCACATCGTACACATTCTTTATACGACACTGCACATTCTTTATACCACACTGCACATTCTTTATACGACACTGCACATTCTTTATACCACACTGCACATTCTTTATACCACACTGCACATTCTTTATACGACACTGCACATTCTTTATACCACACTGCACATTCTTTATACCACACTGCACATTCTTTATACCACACTGCACATTCTTTGAATACTCCATTCGAATATCTTTATTATATACTGCTTCATTATGCTATGCTTACGGCCATATCACGTTGAATGTACCAGTTCTCCGAAGTTAAGCAACGTTGAGCCTGGTCAGTACTTAGATGGGTGATCGCTTGAGAATAGCAGGTGTCGTAAGCGTTTAGTGACCATGTGCGTTGTGGAGCAGTGGATATCAACTCTGAAAGTGAAATCGGTGAGCCGAGTTCGAATTCCAGTTGAATACCCTACATTCACTTAAGCACTGGTACTCTTGGGAAAGGTATTAATCCGTCCCTTCCCTCCAGTTATGGGTTAAATAACAGGGTAGGACTTGGGTAAAAACAAATCCCAATGAATCTTGATACTCGGAAAGAAGAAAGTATTACTAGACACAAAACGTATATAAAAACATCAATAAAATTGTTGAAAGAAAAAGGTATTACCAGCAATAAATAAATAAAAATTTAGTTGGCAATAAATGAACCGCCGAGGTGTTGATATGCCATAAAAACAAAACAACCAACAATCATTCTGTTATCGTACATGCGTAGATCAGATCATTGATTCTTTATTCTTACCGAGAAGATATTCTGTGCTTAGTAGTTTACATTTATTTTTATTTTTCCTTTCCCTTATTGGGAGCTTTTGTTGTTTTCCTCTGGATTCGTCAGAACTACAGTAACATCTCTGTATCTTCCGTTGTTAAAATTATGTCAGACGATAATTAAATCCGGGAAGTTTTTTCTAATCATTTTATGCTCGTTTTGGGGAAGAAAAGTTTTTTTAATAAAACAGGGGGAGAGAACGTATCGTTGCTTCACAACTCTTTGTTTATTCAAAGAACTCGTTTACTCTCCCCGTGCAGGCGGTTGGTTCCCCGTGAAATTTATGGTTGATAATTAATATGAACATTAGGGAAATGAAATTGAATCTGAAGCTCTTGCTTCAAGCGTACAAATATGAATATTTGGTTCATGTTTAAAAGAAATTTTCTGTTTTCAGCAGGTTAACCTATGAACCGAGTAGTGCGTTGTAGTGCAGTGGATATCGGCTCAGAAGAGAAATCGGAGAGCCGAGTTCGAATTCCAGTTAAATTCGTTGCATTTACTTACGCGCCAGTACCTCTAGGAGAGTATTAATCCGTCGCTTCTTCCTCTACATATGGCTTAATTATTAGAGCAGATTTGGCTCTATAGCCTTGGTTGACAACCACTCTACCGCAGAAAGTAATGGCAGCCTATTGCGGGAAAATCTTATGTCCAGTTCTAACGCCAAAGCGTGTATCTCGAGTGGCACTCAACTGACTGACTTAACCATATTAATCTCCGTGTGTTTGAACTAATTCTATTGGCGTTTATGGCAAAATATAATCCAACTGTACAACTTAGCAAACGTTAACTCTAGCTGTTAAAATTGTAAATTAGTAGGTTTCACATAAAAAGGGATGAGAGTTCGTGTCATGTCAAAAGCTTATTCTTTATTTTGGTTTCGTCCTATTTACTGATTTTCATATACATGCGATCTAAAAAGCTACGATAGAAAGCAACTGGAATTACAATTAAACCTACTGCAGCTTGAGTATCCTTTATCCGAAAGGCAGGTTTAGTATCCTTTATGCGAAATTTCAAATTTCAAAATGTTTTTCAGCTCCTGACATGACTTGGCACAAATGGAACATTTTAGAAAGCAACAAGTCTATATGTACCGGCGAATCTTCATTGGAATATCAAAGGTTAAGCTTAAAAAGTAATTCTTCCGTTTTCTACAGCCTATTTAGGTTATGTAAAATCAGAAATTATTTTTATATTGTAAGAATACTTTGTTGGAAAATAATGATTAGTGTTATGCATATTATTAATTAGCGCATAGCAGGGGAGGAAGAGGTGGATTTGTATCTTTTACAGGGATATGTGCATGGAAGAGAATGTGATGAACACAGCCTTGACGTTGTTTGACTTCGGTGGTCGTACAGGAGCCAGGTGGTGGTTCAAAGTGATATGACCGTAAGTCAAAAGCTAAATAAAGTGTTACAAATGTTTTGATAGAAACAGAAACGAGTGCTAAACTGCTATGTAATATTCTTCTTCTATGTGCCCTGTCCCTTCAGGACGTAGGCGTCATGGCTTTCTACGTTTACACCACGCAACACTCGTTCCGTCATCCACCTGATTAGGTCCTTCAAATATGTTATCCGTTGCTTTCCCCTGTCTGTTTTTCCGTTTATCTGGCCTGTTAGTATCAGATTCTCCAAACCCTCCTTCCTGATTGCGTGTCTCAGGAACTTCAGCTGTCTATTCCTGATGCTCAGTATTAATATTCTTTTTGTTTCCATCATTTCCAAGACCTCATCATTGCTCACATGCTCGATCCACTTCTGTAGGTGAACATTTCAGTTGCTTGAAGTTTTTCCTTCATCTTTGATGGTATTGTCCAGCATTCACGTCCGTATTGAAGGACGGACAGCACGTAGCAAACTAGTACTCTCTTCATAGTTTCTAACGAAATTGTCCTGTTTCTTAATACCTTACTCAACTTCTGGAATGCTTCCTTTGCCATGCCAATTCGCCTTTGTGTCGCAATTTCCGTCTTCTGTTATAACGCTTCGCAGGTATCTAAATTTTTGTACCTGCTTGATTTTGGTATCCCCGACCTGGTTTTGGCATTTTGGGCTGACCTTTTTACTGATGACCATGCATTCGGTTTTCGTGCAGTTTATTTCTAGTCCTTTCTTGTTACTTTCTTCTGCTACATCTGTAGGAGGTCTTGCAGTTTCCTTTCTGTGTCTGCTATCAGCACTGTATCATCTGCGTACCTTAGATTGTTTAAATTGTGGCCTCCAATGACGAATCCAGGCATAACTTCTATCGCTTATATGGCAGCAAATGATGGACAAATTATTAATGAATTGGTGATTAGCAGCACAGAAATATGGTCCTACAGAAGGATGCGGAGAATTCCTTGAACGCGTATGAATGAATACGTCTAAAGGAGAATATTTAAAAATTGACAAATGATTAGAATCAGGAAAAGATGACTGAATTTTCAGAGAGGCATGGCTATAAAGGGCTGTTTGAATACGAAACAATTATTTGTTTCGCTCCCCTTTGTTATTCCAATGAACCTTTGGTGTCGCACTGTTTTCTTAAACACGGTTGTTTTTTTAATACAGGTTGAGAATCCTTTATTGTTTGAAGAATTCGACACTTCCAGAGCATGTAGATTGAAAAATGAAACAATGGAAAAAATAAAAACATCTACCTGAAGAGATTGTGTCCATGGAATCCGGAAAAGGAGTCGGAGGGATATCAGAAAAGATGGACGTTAATAATGACTGCAAGGACAGGAAGATGTGCAAGACAATGATGTTTGACGTCATAAAAAACACAATACAGAGAAGAAGAAGAAGAGGAAGAAGAAATACAAAAAGAAATAAAAGAAGTACAAAAGGGAAAATGTAGAAATATTAGTAAAATAAAAAAAAGTATAAAAAGAAAATGTAGGAGAAAAAGAACAACAACAAAAAAAAAAAGAAAATGTAGAAGGGTAGATAAAAAAAGGGGCAAATAAAGAAGTAGAAGCAGAAGAAAATGAAGAATTAGAAAAAGAAGTAGAAAAAGAAGAACAAGAACAAAAAGAACAAGAAGAAGAAGAAGACAACGCAAATGAGAAAATGATCGGGGAATAAAGGACGATTAAAAAAGTCAGTCAGTTAAGCGCCATACGTGATACACGCTTGGGCGATCATGTCTCGAAAGAGACATGACTGACTGGGCAGAAGATTATCCCGCAGTAGTTTGCCATTGCTATCTGCGGTAGACTGGTTGCCGACCAAGGCTATAGAATCCAATCTGTACTGTTATTTGACTCATAGCTAGAAAGGTAAGATATGTATTATATTATCATATAGTAATAAGTGGGGTATCAGTTCATTACTTCATAACAATAGAAAACCGATCCCCCACTTTATGACCAACAGAAGCCTTAATCATTATTTCAATTATTATATTCAGTCAGTCAGTTAAGTGCCATATGTGATACACGCTTGGGCGATCATGTCTCGAAAGAGACATGACTGACTGGGCAGAAGATTATCCCGCAGTAGTTTGCCATTAGCTTTCTGCGGTAGACTGGTTGCCGCCCAAGGCTATAGAACCCAGTCTGTCCTGCTATTTAACCCATAACTGGAAGGAAGAGATGGATTAATAATACCTTTCCCAAGGGTATTTGAGCGTAAATGAATGCAATGAATTCAAATGGAATTCGAACTCGGCTCCCCGATTCCTCGTTCCGAGCCGATATCCACTGCACCACAACGCACATCCCGATTAAAAGTATTAAAAATTAATATGTATGAAGTCATTGTCAAATACATAGACTAGTTAAGAATTGTTCATTATTACCATAATTGAAGTTCAATATTACGAGATTTGAATTTCAATAGTGAGTGAGTTGAAGTTCAATATTGCGCGAATTGAAGTTCAATATTGCACGAACTGAGGTTAATTACTGCGCGAATTGAAGTTAACTATTGCGGGAATCGAATTTCTATATTGCGAGAAATGAAGTAAAATATTGCGAGAATTGGAGTTCAGTATTGAGTGAACTGAAGATCTATATTGCGACAATTGAAGTTTCATACTGCGCGAATTAAAGTTCAATATTGCGTGAATTGAAGTTCAATATTGCGCGAAGTGAAGTTCAATATTGCGTGAACTAGAGTTTAATATTGCACAAATTGAAGTTCAATATTGCAACAACTGAAGTTAAATATTGTGGGAATTGATGTTCAATATTGCGCGAATTGTACTTCAATATCGAGAACTCAAGTTCAGTATTTCGAGAATAGCGTTCAATATTATGAGAACTGAAGTTCAATATTGTGACAAACGAAGTTTCATATTGCGAGAATTGAATTGGAAAGCAGCTGTTAGAGTAGAATAAATATTAAATCTCAGATCATATTACGATTATTATTATGTCATTTTTCATCATATTTCGATTGCTGCTATGGTCGCACTACCTACCAATTCTGCAGCAAGACCTAAGGCAGGTCATGGTGCGTTATTATGGCTCCATTTCATGTTTTTTCTATCCCCCCTATCATCCCTAGCGTTACATAGACAAAGTTCTCCTTAGTGTGTGGGCTGTACTTAACAAGACAATTTTTTGTATATCTCTTAAGCTGGGGTTTCTAGGGATTCTTTCAATGTATTGTTTTGTTCCATTTTTTATCATTCCAAGTGCACCTACTATCAATGGTACGATTTTTTTTTAATTTCCACATTTTTTTCTATTTCAATTTCCATGTCTTTATATTTTGACAGCTTTTCGAATTCTTTGGTTGCTATTATTATTATTATTATTATTATTATTATTATTATTATTATTATTTACTATGTTTTTTGTTGTAAACTTATTTCTTTCAGTATGAGCATTCAGGCATTTTTCACTAAGTATACTTGTAAAATAAATATAACATATTTTACATAGAAACATTCATTCTTAAGGTGTAAACTGAACTTGTGAAAAAGATATTGTCATTCTTTAAGGTCTGCCCTGACAGGAATCTTTTTAGTGTGTCAGAACATTTCCCAATCACTCCGAATGTTCCAATCAAACTGGAAGTATTGATGTCTTCATATACCACATTTTTTAATATTTCCACTTCAAGATATGTGTAGTTTGATTGTTTCCGAAGAATTTCAAAGATAAATTTCAATCTGCAGGAACAGCCATGACAATAAAAAAGCATGTTCTGTTTTTGTGGTCCATGCCTGTCTATGTGTATAGCAATGACACATAAATCATATGACTGTGACCGGGTCAGGGTGATGTTCATAACACTTTCTTGCAGTTTTCTTCTCGTAAAATGTTCATTGGCCTACCCTGTCATTAAATGTTTTATATCCAATGGATGTTATTACTGTGAAAGCTGAAAAAAGATCGCCAATCTTTCTGGATATTCATCACAGAATCTGCAATTTAGTCAACGTAGTGTATTATTATTATTATGTCATTTTTTATTATAATTCGATATCTTCTATGGTGTCACTACCTACCAATTCCCCAGGAAGACCTAAGGCAGGTAGTGGTGTATTACTATGGCTCTAATTTATGTTTTTTTCCTATCTCCCCTAAAATCCCTAGCGTTACTTAAACAAAGTTCTCTTTGTACTAAACAAGACGATTTCTTGTATATCTATGAAGTTGGGGTTCCCAGGGATTCTTTTAATGTGTTTTTTGGTTCCATTTCTTATCATTCCAAGTGCACCTACTATCAATAGCACAATTCTTGTTTTCAATTTCTATATGTTTTCTATTTCAATTTCCAGGTCTTTATATTTCGACAGTTTTTCGAATTCTTTGGTTGCTATGTTACAATCCGCTGGACAAGGCATATAAATTAAAAGCAAGTTTTTTTTTCTTTTTGGTTTTTAACAATAATGTCCGGCCCACCTGCTTCAACTCATCTGTCTGTACAGATGGTCCAATCCCACAGAATGGTGAAATCTTCTATTTCTGTAACCGCTGCTGGGTGATGATCATACCAGCGTCTGTCAACACACATTCCATAGTGTTTGCACACCGTCCAGTGTAAATGTTCCCTACTCCATCGTGACGATTTTTATACCCACTTAGAGCAAGCACAGAACATCCTGCAATCAGATAGTCTATTTGATTTCAGATGTATGCAAAATCTATTCCAGGTCCCAAAGACACAATTGAGGTCATACATGGTTTCATGACAGTTTCCACTAATCATGTTTCTAATATATATATATATATATATATATATATATATATATATATATATGTATATATATATGTACATATATATATATATGCATGTATGCATATATATATATATATATATATATATATTGCAGAAATTAACGAAGATTAACAAAACTTGGTTATATACAACTGACAATTTGAAATGATTTGTTTGAACATTTATTTTATCAGTACTCGTATTTAAGTGGATATTCTGATTTTAATTAAACAGTATTATATATTTATATCTACTGGCCTGATTATTTACGATAAATGTTTATTACGAAAATGTGTGTCATTCGGCAGGATTCGAACCTGCGAACCCTATCCAAATAATCAGGCCAATAGATACAAATATATGACACTGTTTAATTAAAAACAGAATATCTACTTAAATACGAGTATCGATAAAAAATAACGTTCAAACAAATCATTTCAAATTGTCGGTTGTTTATAACCAAGTTTCGTTAATCTTCGTTAATTTCCGTAACATGTTAACATTTGTTGACATTACGATACATTTCAGAGCAGATATGGATATTGCGATATAATCAATGATTGTGTTATATAGGCTTGATTAAAACCTCGTTTTGACTAATGGTCATTTGTGGTCGAAAGGTCTAAGTCGTGTCAGATCACATGGTAGCTTCCCCTATGTCGATAGGGGTCGATACATTTTTGAGATCTTCTTTTCAAGATTCTGGTATTTTAGTAGTTTTCTCTTTGTAGATCTTCAAAGATACATGAAAATCTGCAGAGACTGCATTATTATTATTATGTCATTTTTCATCATATTTCGATTTCCGCTATGGTCGCACTACCAAGCCAGTCTGCGGGATGACCTAAGGCAGGTAGTGGCGTGTTGTTATGGCACCATCTTATGTTTTCTCAATCTTCCCATCATCCCTAGCGTTACATGAACAAAGTTCTCCTTAGTATGTGGGCTGTACTTAACAAGACATTTTTTTGTATATCTCTTAAGCTGGGGTTTCCAGGGATTCTTTCAATGTGTTGTTCTGTTCCATTTTTTATCATTCCAAGTGCACCAACTATCACTGGCACAATTCTTGTTTTCAATTTCTACATTTTTTCTATTTCAATTTCCAGCTCTTTATATTTTGAGAGTTTTTCAAATTCCTTGATTTCTATGTTACAATCCGCTGGACAACCATATCAATTAATAGACAAGTTTTCTCTTTCTGGTTTTTAACAATAATGTCTGGCCTGTTTGCTTCAATTTTTCTGTCTGTGTAGATGGTGTAATCCCATAGAATGATTACATCTTCTATTTTTGTAACCGGTGCTAGGTGATGTTCATACCAGTGTATGCTTACAGATTTTCCATAATGTTTGCACATTGTCCAATGTAAATATTGCCCAACTCTAACGTGGCGATTTTTATATTCATTTGGGGCAAGCACAGAAAAGACTGAGATTAGGTGGTCTATTGTTTCTTGGTGTTTATCACAAAACCTGCATTTTGGATCCATATCATTATGCATAATATTTGCCTGAAAGTTTCTAGTGAAAAGACTTTGGTCTTGTGCTGCCAGAATAAAGCCTTCAGTTTCTGATTTTAATCCAGATGCACGTAACCATCGATGAGTATTAACTTTGTGAACATTGGATTTATTGGCACGTTCTGGATATTGGCCATGCAGAGGTTTGTCTTGCCAGCGCTGTTTTATCTGTTCAAGAGCGTTATCTTTGGCTTTCATTTTCATATTTTTTGCTGCAATAGTTGGTTCTTGGCTTCTGTTTTGCTTTTCTACAGAATCTACTAACTGTAAATTTTGTTTGTATTTACTGCCTTATTATTATTATTATTATTATTATTATTATTATTATTATTATTATTGCTGTTGTTGTTGTTGTCGTTGTTAATTCATGGCAATTGTAAAGTACAAAGTTACCCAGTAACCATCTCTGCTATTCGCCACACGGCAAAGGTGTCATAAAAGAATAATTAATCAATGACTGTGCTTGGGATAATAATTAGTCAGATCTCATTAACTCGATTAATTTCATAAGATTTTTATTTCGATTATACCCAATATTTAAATTATTTTTCTAATATGTGATAGACCGATCTGACACTGATTATTTCCCTTGTTTTATTTTCTCTTCGTCCTCTTAATAGAAGTAGGAGTAGGTGTAGTATTAGTTTTTTTTGTTGTTTTTTTTTCAATTCCAGTTTGATCCGATCATTAGCAAGTCTTTTACGGGAAATATAAAGTAAATGAAAAATTTTAAAAAAAAAATTAACAAGCTGGCTGAATTTAAAGGGTTTTCCCAAATATAGGAATACCATTCTTTGACGCACTGTTTTTTTTTTCCTTCCGACTAAGATCGATGTTTCCGTATCTTTGCAAGGTTTCTATTATAGCAGTCGGGAGATGGTTAATGGAGATTTGATTTGGCATTGTGTCATACATAAGCAAACTTACAAGTTTTATACAGAATTATTATCATGAAGTTATTTTTGTTAGGTTGATATTAGAAGGTTGGTTATCGGCAGGTTGGAATATGTGGAATTGTGTGGAATAGTATAAGAATAAAATATACATTTTTCACGTTAAAATAGAAATTTATTAAAAGGAAAGATTAAGAAAAATGCGTAGAAATTAATGTTCAATGAAAGATGTATCAATATTTGTAGAAAATGTTCGTAGTAATAATTGTTCAGAGAATATATGCATACGTACGTATGTATTTGTTTGATATGAGTGTCATTGGATGGAGAAGAAGTAAACGGAATCAACACACGAGAAAGAAGGAGAAAGCGAACAATGTGTGACCTGACCTCATCTCCGCGTCGATTTGAAGTTGAAGTTATATTTTAGCTTTGTCGTTCTCGCTGCTTCTGTCTGACTGACTGACGCTGATCAAGTCCTTTTATTGTAATCTAGATTTTTCACACTGATTCGCGGGAAGTCCTTTTTGGTCTTGCAAGTCACTTCTATTTGTCAGAAAGTCAGTTTAACACCTACCTGTGAAATCTGGTTTCGACTTTTGTTTAAGCACATTGATGATTCTTTTTCTATATGGGAAAACCAGGATTTCACACGTCATTGTGAATGTGTTTTTAAAAGTGAAGAAGAAGGTTGATTTTAATTCTTATTTTCTTATCACTACACTATCATTATTATTGTCGGTAATTACTAGTGATACTGTACACGGTTACATTTGAATTTTAAATTCTTGTTATTTCTGTTTCTACTTGCAGAAATTATTAGAATAATTTATCCGCAAGAATTATCCTACTGCGGGAATTACTCTGTTAAGCTAGTCAACAATCAAAAAGAGACATGATCTGCCCACCGGTACATCAAGCATGGAACCTCATGGTGGGATCCGATTTTTCCCGGAAATACTTTAGCATAAAAATATTGTTATCATGACCATTATTATTAGTAGTAGTAGTAATAGTAGTAGTTATTTTTGCTTTACTTTTTTAGTAGCAGTAGAATTAGTGATATTATTGTTGTATTCCCTAATAATTTGTGTATTACGAGTAGGCCCAAGTTTGTATTGGAGACATCAAAGGACGGCACAATTAGAAGATTAACAATGAAATAAGCCATGTAATCAGAAAAGTTTGAGTTTGAGCTTCGTTTAATGGCATATCAACCTCTCTGGGTTATTTAATGCCAAAAAGGTGGGGTTTTCAGCTATTTTTTATAATGTTCGGTTATATTGAGAAAGTTTGATTTAGTCAGATTTTAATGAAAATCGTTGGATTTTATTCTTTATTTTTAGGAAACTGAAAATGACTTTTAATTTTGTATCAAAAAATCATTTACTAAGAATATTTTTTTTCTTCAAAAATTATTTGTTGGTAAAGGTTTTCCTTCAAAAATGTATATATTTCTATAGAAGTCTATTTTTATGTATACATTTCTATAAAGGTGTATTTTTATACTTTCATATTGTTTTGACCCCAGTTTGGAGGTTAATTATTTTCTCATAGCTGGGACCCTAACAGGTGCTACCACTCCGGGTCAAGGTAGACCTGGGAACAATAGAAATTAAGAGGTGGTTTTATGCTCCTCACAAACTCCCAATCAGAGGCCTTGCTGCCGGATGCAGTTTACTGTCATGCCCTGGACCAGAAATCAGAAAAAGCCATTTGAAAGAAAGCAAGGAAATTTCATGTGTTTTAACAATCTTTTATGTGTATGTCCTTCCAGGACCTTTGCAATTATGCCTATGCACCGTGTCAATTTTCACTGTCGCGCTCTTCAAATCTCGTCTTGTTATCTTGTAGTGGGATAAGAAATTAAGAATTGAAATTAACCTTCTTCTTCACTTTTACAAAAATTCAAAACGACCTGTGAAATCCTGGTTTTTTCCAAACAGAAAAAAAAGATTAACCATGTGCTTTAAGAAAAGTCGAAACTAGATATCGCAAGTAGATTTTAAATTGATTTTTAATCAATGGGAATGACTTGCACGATTAAAGGAACTTAACTATTAAGTGAGAAAAATCTAGATTACAATAAAAATAATCATCAGCTTCAGTCAGTCAGATAGTAGCAGCGGGAAAGACAACATTAAAATGTAACTTCAACTTCAAATCGACCCTGTGATAAGGTCAGGTCGCATCTTGTTTTCTTTCTATTTCTCGTTTCTCGTGTACTGATTCCTTTTCCTTCTTATTCTCCATCTAGAAACATTTCTACTGAATACATACATTCATACGTACGTACGCATATACTTCTTCAACAATTACTACTACGAACATTTTCTACAAATCTTGATACGCATAACTCTATCATTGAACACGAACTCTACCCTTAACTTCTTTCTAATTGCGCATTAACTTCTAAAATTTGTGTTATTCTGTCCTTTTAATAAATTTTTAATTTAACCTGAAAAATGTATATTTTAATTCTTACACTATTCCACAGAATTCTACACATTCGAACCTGCTGACAACCAAACTTCTGATAATAATGATGATGAAAAACTTCTGATGATGATAATTCCAGATAAAACTTGTAATCTGTAGGAAGTTTGATTAAGTATGACACAAGGCCCAATCAAAGACCAATTAACCATCCCCTACGTCTAAAATCCCTCCTAAACCATTAAAACAAGCTCGTTAGGTTATGTGTGGGTTTCCTCTGTTCTTTGCCTCTTGACTTCAGTATGTCAGGTGTGTGTTAAATTTTGCAAGCCTATTTCATAAATGAGATTTTAACTATTTCTTACTGATGCTAAGCGTGTCTTTTTTGTTTCTAGTTTCTTCAACACTTCACCGTTTCTTATAGTATCTATATATATATATAAAAAGGAAGATATTTTGTGTGTGTGTGTGTGTCTATCTATCTGTCTGTCTGTATGTCCTTTATAGAAATCCACAATTTCTATCCGATTCTCACCAAACTTCACACAAATACTTTTTAGGCTTCCGATCAGGTCATGAGCTACTTATTTTTTCAAATTTCTCCCCGAACAGGATTCCAGCACTTTTATCGTGGTTCTTGCTGCAGATTTTACTCTAACTTGGTAAAATTGTACTTTTTAGTCTAAAATATTAGTAGATGTTCCCAGAAAAACATTTTCCCGATATCGGAAATCGATACCGCCGATAATTTACCGAATCTGATCATAAACTGATATTCAGCCATCAATATGGCTAATTTACTGCAATTTTACTCTTAATATTTATGATAAATTTTCATGGACTTACTTAGGTTAGTTTATCCTTGGATGACTTATTGAACTCCGATATTGGAAATCGATACCCCGATATCTTATCGGGTCTAATCAAAATCAGGTTTTCAGCCCTTTTATTTTGGTTTTTGCTTCGGTTTTGCTCTAAGTAGGTATAATTGTAGTTCTTAGTCTCAGCCATGGAAATATTTACTCAGAGGACTTCTTTAGTCTTTAAAATTCAGTTTGCGACGAAAAACTTATTTGATATCGATACCGGAAATCAAAATTTTCTTTCAATCTACGGTTTCACTTTGACTGGAAGCAATTACTGCTTTTTAGTCTTTTGTGCCCATCTCCAAATGGTCTGAGGACCATGGATTAGTTTTAAAGCTTTCATTACACCCGACCAACGCCAGGCTATATTGCTGGTCTTTCTATGGAACAACATTTCTTTGGTATCGAGTTTCTATTTCATCTTCAGGACCTTGTCCAGTCCTCTTTTTTTGCCTCTAATTAATTTTTCTTGGTATGGCGACGTTTCAAATAGTGCTAAGAAATAGAGCTTAAACTGTGTTTTTCTGCGAGATATATAAATAGAATAGTGGCTACGTTTCATGACTGGAAGCCTTCTTTAGGATCGGGTATACATATTTATAAATCTGTTAAAAGAAATGAAATTTATTCCATCTAAATGTATATATATATATATATATATATATATATTATTTCCTTTTAATAAATTTTTAATTTAACATGAAAAATGTATATTTTATTCTTACACTATTCCACAGAATTCTACACATTCGAACCTGCTGACAACCAAACTTCTGATAATAATAATGATTATATATATATATATATATATATATATATTTGCTGAGTAGAGTTCAATTATTTTTACTACTTATTAGATATTCCACATTATGATAAATACAGGTTCGCTTCTACAAGAAAAGGTTTAATGAAAAAAACATTAATTTCTTATAATTTATTTTGTAAGCGCTGATTAGATATGGCATAAGGCCGAAAGTATGGAGTACCCAATGAAGACTCAATTGTAATAGGTTCTAGCAAAACAAACTTGTTAAATATTACTCCACGTCGAGTGACCTACATTAGTTTCCTATAGAACTTACACTGGGAGCAAACTGACTCTATACGGATTGGAAAATAAATGCAGGAAATATATAAAAATAGAAAGAGGTTCAGGATAACTTCTCACTAGATTTATTTAATACATACATAGTGAGATGATTATTAGAATTACTACCAGAATTTATTATCGGTGGTCGAAATCTTAACAACATAAGATATACAGATGACACAGTGTTGATAATAGAGACAGAAAAAAAAATACAAGAACTTCCACAGAGGTAGCAATGGAAGGCGAGAAGAAAGATCTAAGCATCAGTTGCAAGAAGAAAGAATATATTGTTTTCATCAAAAAGAGGATCTCGACTAGTAAAATATAAAAAGAGGCGTGAAAATCAAGAAAATAGAAAATTTTAAATATCTACAAAAATTTAACAGAGGTAGGAAAATCCAAACACACATTCTGATCATAAATATCCCTTCCGAAAGCTAAGCGAATTATTAAGAAACAGGAAAATATCGTTAGAAACAAAGAACAGATTATTTATGTTATGTCATAACAGTCCTCTCGTATGGCAGTGAATGCTGAATGATCTTACAATAAATCAAGAAGAGACTTAGGGTTAGGATTAGGGCTAGGGTTAGGGTTAGGGTTAGCAACTGGACGATACTTATACGACAATATACTGAACATGTGACCAATGAAACGTTTTAGAGAAAATGGAAGCAAAAAAGAAGCTTATATTTAGAGTCGTAAAGATCCAATCGAAATTTCTACAACATATAACGAGAAAAAAGAGCTTTGAAAATTTGATACTCACAGGAATATATTAAAGGCAAGAGAGACAGAGAAAAGCGGTGTATAACATACATAAAGATGTGTACATCGTTGAAAAAACAAGGATTAGTAGAGTTAGTGAAACGCGTAAATTCACTAAGAGCTACAAAGATTGCCCACGTTCTGAAGGGACACGGCACATGGAAGAAAAAAGGGACAGGATTTCAAAACTAAGATACAGAAATTTTCTTTACAGAAAATGTGTAAACGTTGCAGGTCGATTAATTCATGATATGATCTGAATAATATCAAAATTGTGTTGAAGAAAACAATACGCTTCTATACGCTTCTATATATAATCCGCAGAATTAAAAACAAAAACTGTGCGTGCGTATTATTAAAAAATATATATAAAGTGGCGATAATTTACACACCCCAGCCTGTATATTAAGTTTCCAATTGTCAAATGTGTTCCCACCTGTTGCTTAATATGGCAGCAGCAGCCGCGCATAAGTGTGCGATATTTGTTACTTCCTTTGATGAACTAGTAAAAAAAGAGTTATAAAGGACAAGAAAAGCGTGGAGAACTATGATCTCCTACGTCGGGAAAGAACACGGCACATAGAAGTACAAACTTGTTTCAAATAATTTTTGTATGGTTTTGAATATTTGAATATGGGCGTTGGACAATGCGATAGTGAGCCATGACATAAAATATTGGGAAACTCCTAAGAACATAATTTTTAACAATAAAAAATCTTTCCTCTTGTGGGACCTAGTTGATAATCTTGTGGCTTGAGAAAATTCATATATGGGGGTACAAGAAGAAAGATTGTTTATTGTTAAAAAATTATGTTCTTTGCAGAAATTTTCAGTCATCTTTGTTGATAATCCAAAGAAGGATCGATCCAGACAAAGTATCTCGACTCCAGTTACATTCTTGCCGACGTGATGTGTTTTCCCTCTATCCATGGCAAATGGTCTGATGAGCTTTTCTTCCTGCTGCCCCGACCACATGAATTTAAGCGTGCTTCGAATTCCAGTTGAATTCATTACGTTCACTTACGCACAAACAGCCTTGGGAAAGGTATTAATCCGTCTCTTCCTTCCAGTTATGGGTTAAATAATAGGACAGATTGGGTTCTATCGCCTTGGCTTGGCAACCAGTCTACCGCAGACAGCCTACTGCGGGATAAACTTCTGCCCAGTCAGTCATGTCTCTTTCGAGACATGATTGCCCAAAAGCGTGTTTCACGTATGGCACCTAACTGATTAAAGAAATTAGCATCTAGGTTGCATCCTTTTAACGTTGAAATATTTAAATGTAACCGATATGCAGGGAGCTACATAAGAGTCTTAAAGTTTTAAGCGGAAGGAGAGTGAAGACAAAGACGAACCAGCTACAGGGAGTGAAAGAAAAAGGGTAAAAGAAGGATGTAAACACAGGAGTGAAGACTTTGCCTGATTTAACTTTTTTTGCAGAGATATCGTTGTTCATAATTTTTGGTGGTAGTGAGAAGAAACCTGAGTAGAGGAGGCAGACGGTCATTAGCTGCGACATGCACTGGGATGGAACTGGCGTGGGCTGCAGCAAAGTGTGACCTTCAGGGACATCTATCCATAAGCGACATGGCACTGCGAGAACCCCGATATTATGCAACTGTTGATCAGAGCAGCCGCTCTAGACGCTACGCAAGAGTTAGGACTCTTAAATATCCATCGGAAGCAGCAACCAGAAGACTGTCAACCCGGTACACTCACAATAAAGAGACGTTGACACCGACCACGTACGTCGTAGGAAAATCGCGGAAGCACCAATACTTAGGTCTGAACAAGTAACAGGGATATGGGATAAGCCTCTAAACCTGTTCAATATGTGGGGATGAGCTGGAACCGGGCGATAGCAGGGTCTATCTACTCCAGTTAAAAAAATGAAAATGAAAAGTTTTAATAATTGTGTACACTTCTAATACTAAACACGCAAATAGCTGTTTATTCAACTGCTTCGTTAAATACATCCAGTCCGTGTTTAAAGATGTATAATGCATTTTTGACTACGATATTTCATAGACTAGCTTCTCTTTTTTTTGCTTTTTTCATTGATCTGCACTCGGAGGCTAGGAGGCTAAGTTGTCTTCCAAGATGGCCTAATGTGACACTGAGTGCAAAGTCTTCTGCGGTGATCTGAGGCGTGACACACATGAAACCGCTTTCCTTATCAATTGATCCTGGTTCAATGACATAAATACTGAAACAACTGAATGCAGTTACCGTAGCAAAAATGATAACAGGTTTCTTTCACAAGCGATCTGCAACTTAACGAGTTCAGTGCGCTCTAAAAGCTTCACTACTATTGTTGAACTTTAAGACTGAACCTCGTCTCGAAAATAATGGTTCACCTTTCATATACGCTTGCCCGTCAACACGCCAGTTTGCTGTTAAATTATATAAGTTAAAAATAAAAATAATGTAAAAATCGATGCAAGTGAAGTAATAAGAAACAGGAAAATTTAATTCTGAAGAAAACAGTGCTTAACTCTTATGTAACAGTCAGTTATTTGCCATACGTGATACACGCTTTTGGGCGATCATGTCTCGAAAGAGACATGAGTGACTGAGCAGAAGATTATCTTCTTTTTCTGCTATGTGCCTTGTCCTTCGAGGACGTAGGCGATCATGGTCTTACACGTCTCCCTATCCCTGGTGGCTCTTAGCACGCTTTCTCCTGTTATACCACCTTCTGCCATCCACCTGCTCATTTGCTTCAAATATGTTATCCGACGCTTTACCCTCTCTCTTTTTTCCTCTATCTGGCCTGTTAGTATCAGGTTCTCCAAGTCCTCCTTCCTCATTGTATGTCCCAGGAATTTCAGCTGTCTCTACCTGATGCTCAATTTTGTAAAGATTCTCATGCCTACTTCCTTTAAATAACCTGCAGTCGGCTGTTAAACAGTACAAAACGAATTAATTCATGAGAAATCCATAGACAGACTATATGTGTAATGAGGAAATTTGACGGAAAATGAGAACAAATTATGTACCTGAAACTTCTGCCGAATCTGATGGGGAAGAAAATCTTGGGAAATTTATCACGACACAGATTGAAGCCTAGAGAGACAGCAGATGACCTACCTTGGGAGTTTGTGTAAAAGGGATATCCAGAATATTGAGGCAAGGGGATATTAACAAGATAAATATTGCTAGGCGTTACGAGTAAAGTGACTTGCGCAGAGCCATAATTGCCCACGTCCTGAATGCGCACGTCACATATAATAATAATAATAATAATAATACCGTTAGATAGTCGAATGGGCCTATTTTCTTATCTAACGTAAAGTGGCTGAGCATAGCAAAAAACAGTCATGTTCAACAGAAAGCAAGATTATATCTCTCACTTAAGTGCCATATGTGATACACGCTTCGGCGATCATGTCTCAAAAGAGGCATTAATGATTTGGCAGAAAAATTTCCAGCATAAGGCTGTAAGATTGAATACAAACCAAATCTATAGACTCCAGCTGTGGCGATAAGAGACTTTTTAATATAGTTCCCAAGGTATTTGCACGAAATCGAATGCAACGAATTTAACTGGAATTCGAACTCGACTTTCCGATTCCTAGTTCTGAGCCGATATTTACTGCACCACGACGCACATGCTACACTACAATAGATAAACGGTTAGTAAGAAAACTTTTATCAGTACTAAAAAAGGGTAATAATAGTGAACCAGTTTCTCTGAAAAACTGTATAATGAGAAAGATTTTTTTAAAATTTAAAACTGAAATACAAAACAATTGCAAGCAGGCTAAAGAGGAACGACTCAACGAAAAATGTGCAGAAATGGAAAAAAATGATTATTACAAATAGAGTAGACATGCATAAAAATTAAGAGGGATAACAGGACAAAAGTCATGCTCATCAACAGGATGCGCAAAGAAAGAAAAATACTTCAAAGATTAAACGAATATATCGGAGAACATTTCCACAATGAAATATAATGAATCATGTCTCTTTCGTGACGTGACTGACTAGGCAGAAGATTTTCCAGCAGTAGGTTACCATTACTTTCTACTGTAGACTAGCTGTCAACAAATACTGTAAAATCCAATCTGCTCTGCTATTTAACTCATTGATATAGGGAGAAACGACGAATCTATACTTTTCTAAAAGTATTTGCGCGTAAGTGAATGCAACTAATTCAACTAGAATTCGAACTCGGCTCTTCGATTCCTCGTTTCCAGCCGATATCCACTGCAACACAACGCACATCTATACATTTAACTAAACGCTGAATTTTGAAGAGACCTATTTTTATTTAATTTATGCAGTGTCTCTGGATACCGGTCCACAAAACAAGCTGCTTTGTATGTCAAAAAAGAAAGAAAATATGTGTTATGTAATTAAAATATCACATTGCCTTCAATTGAAAAAATGATGTAAAAATTTAGCTATGAAAACATTAAGAAAAAAATAATTTCATTTTCGGATTTCCTACTGAATTTCTACGTGGAATTTTTTTGTGAACATTTCCTGCATTGATATCCTGCGGCTGCAGTAGGGTGAGGTTGAAAATGTCTCTTGTCTCTGCCATCTGTATCTTTTATATTTCCGATATTGCTTCGTTACTTTTGCTTGTTTTAAGGTCGGAAAGAGAGCAAGAGAAATCGTGCATGGATGATATGACTATTGTACATTTATGGGTTTCTGAAAGGAAGCGGATTTTATTATTACGACTGACAATATTTATACACCTTTTCTTTTATTCACTTCTTTATCTTCCTTCTTCTCTCGTCCTCTTCGTGTTGCCCTCTTCTTCGTCATTTTCCTCTCCTTATTTTCATCAAGATCTCTTTCCGGTGTTTTCTCGTATTCATTTATTTATTTTACATGATTTGTCTCTAACCCGCGTTTGTTGCCGTTGTTATAATTTTTCTTCTTCTACTTTAATTTACTACTTTTGTTCCTCTGTAGCCATTTTCAACAATGCTTTCACGAAAAGAAAGGAACTACAAGAAAACTGGATGCATGCTCATCAGTAAAACGAGGAACCCCAAAATGCCAATTACAAGTTGATAATAAATTGGCGGTTCGACTCCAGCCATTTTCTCACCGACGGGATGTGGCTTCCCTCTGTCTGTTCTACAAATATTTTCATGGCTTCTGCTCCGAAAAACTTAAGTCGCTGGTGCCGCTGCTACATGAATTTACTCGTGCAACTAGACTGGCAACTGGGTCCCAGCAATTTACAGTTAGATTAACCAAATAAAGCCGACAGTTCTACACCATCAGCATCCTTTCTCGCACTTCCCGCCTGTGGAACTCTCTTCCATATTCTTGCTTTCCTGATGGCTACAAGCTGCAGGAATTAAAATGCATTGTCACATAAGCCATTATGAAAGAGTAAATATTAACACACAGTAAACATAGAACATTTAAGTTATTAACAATAAAGAGAATTGAATTGAAAATATAAGTCCATCCCTACCGTGGCGGATGGCCGAAGACAGTGACAAAATAGTGGCGTTGTGGTCCCTGGTCTGATTACAGGCATTTGAGTACGTTATTGGAAATATCAAAATTGATTGTATTCAAACCAGGTTTAATACAATCAATAATAAATAATAAGAAACTCCAAAAATTAATTGCACAAATTCTCCTTTCCTTTCAATGACACTTAGCAGCTTATTGCCAAAATCTGATGTTAGATTTGTAATTTTAGCGGCTGGTAAATTGTTTGCAGCAACTTTAACTGCCTCCCTTAGGTCACACTTGCTGTTGAATTGCCTTCAATTAGAATAAATATCTCTCTTGAAGATGCTCCACAGGTTCTCAATGGCATTCAAGTCACAGCTATTTGAAGGCCAGTCTATAAGAGAATCTTCAACAGATCCCTTTACTTTCAACCAGGATTTAGTAAATTTTGATGCATGACTTAGTGTATTGTCTTGCAGAAAGATCATAGATATACCATTGGCTAAAGGCTGTTTATCAAGCAATTCAAAGAAATATTGCTCTAGAAAATCACAGTAACATTTGGAATCAATTTTATCCCCGTCTATCACTTTAAATGGACCCAGGAGCTCATTACCAATAAACCCAGCCAATATCATGATCCCACCGCCGTCTTTTTGGCGTTAAAAAGTTTCTTGAGTCGTGGTGCTTAGCAAACCCATCTTCGAATCCCATCCATCGGGCTCATCGAGGGTGATCCTTGATTCGTCTGTATAAAGCACTTTACAGAAATCAGTTTCATGTATTTTTTGTCCACTGCAATCTTCTTTCCTTCTGTTTTTTTGTTTTGTTAAAATGGGTTTCATTATTTGAATTTTACATCAGTAAATTTCCTTAATGCTTTACACTTGGTTTCCCTTGACACCATAGGAGCCCCACTAGCATCAAATATGAACGCACTTGACGCATTTGGGTTTCTTATTAATTCTCTTCAGATATATGAGAGATCTCGCCTTTTGAAATTCCTGAATTCAGCCTGAGAATTTTTTCCTTGGTAGAATTCCCATTTGACATATTTTCTTGATTGTTCGATGATCCCTGTTCAAATCCTTAGAAATTTAAATCAAATACTTTCTTTTGCTAATTTCTTTGAGTATATTGTTTTTTCATCCATTGTTATTTTTTTTACGAGCCATAATACTAAAGTCTAGTTCTTGCAAATAATCTCTTGACACTGCAAATTGCTATAATTACTGAAAAAATACTAAATATCAATCTGAAATCGAAAGTTGGGATTTAATTGCTTTCATGCTTTTCGCTATACATAATAGTAGAAATTATTTCCTTGGATAACACATATCTATTAATCTTACATAAAATATTTGACAATAACTGTTTTGCATATAATCTCTAGACGCAGTTTAAATTTAAACTTTACTTTAAACCACTGATATATATATATATATATATATATATATATATATATATATGTTTTAAAAAACTGCAGAATATACATCCTTTACTTTCAACCATATATATATATGTATATATATGTGTGTGTGTGTGTGTGTTTGTGTGTGTGTGTGTGTGTGTGTGCGCGTGTGTGTGAAAGAACAGTAATGATTCAGAACACTCTCTCTACTGGCGTATGAATACATGGTATATCACAAGTGAAAAGCCTGTCTCCTTCTACCGTGCGCCCATAGCTCAGAGGTAGAATCGCCGTCTGACGCCAATTTGGGTTTCAATCCTGGGTAAAGAGCAATCAGTTGTCTAACCTTACGTATGAGCTGTGATAGAGCGAAACAGATATGTCTGCGTATGACTATATATATATATGCTGATGAAATAAGTAATCATAGTTGTTATAAGAATCATCTTCAAAATAAAAAGCAAGTGAAGTAACTCAAATAGCACTTAACCTTTACAAAAAACTCTGCAATTGGAATTAAACAATGATGCTACATACCCGTATCAATCATAAAAAACAGGATGTGAAACTAATAAATATCGACTCAGAATGACAAATTGGCAAGCCGTGTTCGAATTTCGGTTAAATTCCTTGCACTCACTTACGCACAAATACCCTTGGGTAAAGTATTATTCCGTCTCTTCCCTCCAGTCATGGATTAAGTAACAGGACAGATTAGGTTCCAAAGCCTTGGCTAGTAACCAGTCTACCACATAAAGCAATGGCAACCTATCCAGTCAGTCATGATGATTATCCACGCATGTATCACGTATATATCTATATTAATGGGCTCTTCTTCCGTCCATATAATGCTACCTACTTGATTTCCGGGAACGAATCTGTGACGCAGTCAAGAGACAGTCGAGATGCAGCGTAAATATACTGGTCCGACTTACACTTGTATCTGCTGATTACTAACACTTATTATTATATATATTGTTCTGTTATTCTAATACACTGTTTGGGCCTACATTCCCTTTTCCCTGTCTTTCTTCCTGGCCCAAACAGGCTACAACATCTTGGCGACAAATATTCGCCACAACAATCTTCTGACAGGAGACTTCATCTAATGGACTCTATGTGGCATTTTCTGAAAGAGTACATGAATGAAACGGGTATATAATATCTGTTTATCTGCCTGTCTGTCTGTCTGTCTTTTTCGCTCTCGGTCAGGCTGCTTGTTTCTCCCTATGGGTTAACATCATTTTTTCAAACAGAATACAGTAAGAACAAGACAAATGTAGTTCCCTCTAAATCAGACATCAGTTCCATGAAGAACCATATATCACATAAGAAACAATATTTTTGTCACACTTAAACCTGTTGCATAAAAGTACACCGCCCTCTTAACAAGAAAAATTAGTTAGCACCAATCGAGACAACACCACTACAAACATGTAACCAAAAACAATTACACGCGTTTATTTCTTTACTATATAACTCTGTGCGGTTCAATGCCAAATGAAGGATATAGAATGCAGATATAGTGTTGCACTAATTGTTACGTGTATGAAACGTGTCTAGCTTGAAAATCATTTTCTGTTTTTTTTTTTTGTTTTTTGGCTCGAAGCTCAATCATCAGATTCTCTCTTTTTCGCTCGCTCTCACTCACTCAAGCTGGTCCCTTAAGGCATACAGTCGTATGACGTTAAAAGATCGGTTCTTGCACGATCATCGAAGTTAACGGACACTTAATAGATGGGTGACCGCTTGGGAATATCAGGTGTGGTAAACTTGGATATGCATGTGTTACAGTGGGGAACAGCACGGTATTTGAAATCAGAGAGCCGATTTCAAGTTTCAGTCAAGTTCGTTATATTCACTTATACGCAAGTGTACACATGAATCCCCCTACAACCTCCAGGAATTTAAAAGTAAAATCAATTTCCATCTCTTATCCACTTAACCTTAGCCCTTTCTACATCACTCCGTGTATCTTGTTCTTTTCCTTTCTTACCTTCGCAACTGACTTCACTTCTGTGTTCACATCCTTCTCTTTTCCTTTCTCTTTCTTCCCGTGTAGCTGGTTCGTCATTGTCTTCACTCTTCTCTTCTTTAACTCTCTTATCTATCCCCCTGCACATCAGTGGCGGTACCGCCTTGCTTGGGGTGAAATGCTTAAAACAAACTCCTCTCTTTCAAGCTATGCGTTAATTAGTAGGACTTATAACAGTAAAATTCTTATTGCCTCCAAAATGATTGTTACTAGCAAAAGATTGATAAGTCGTAAAAGACAAATTAATCATTGTCCATTTAGTTCAGAAATGATCAGGTTTTCATCAAAGAATCCTGTTTCTTGCTACATTTAAAAGTTTATTATCCAATTGTGGTACAAGTTCCATCAGCTATTTATGTCAATCCTGTCAAGTATTTTTCTGTTTAGTTTTCAACGTGAAATTTAATTTTTTCAAACCTTGTTTTCTCATTATGTGATTCTGACTCCGGTGCATCACGAGTAAGTGATTGAAGGTTAGTGTTCTATTAATGTGACTCGGGTTCAAATAAAACCCTGATAGTTTCGTGAGAGAAGTGAATTCTTTGATAACATCAACTTGGGGAGACGATGTCAACGTGTAGCACCGTTAGGTTGTATATGCACACCTTATAACGGGCTCACTCAAGCCGTTTGAGAGAAATTACGCGGACAAAACAATTTGGAACTGTCAATGATTTACTAGTACGTAAGCACATGCCTTTAGCTAATAAACTAATAGAAAACAATCAGCCATAGTTGGCAATCAATGTCTGCGTCAGAGAACTTACCCCCAGTATTCAGATAACTAGTGCTGATGTAAGAACCCGATAAAGGTAAAATCACAATAACTGATCTTCTTTAATAAATACTAAGCGTTAAGTTAGGAGATTTTGGATAGAAGTACTACCTTTGATATCAAGCACGCTGCACTTTTGACTAAACGGGTATAACTGGTCCTGAACACTCTCATAAATCTTTCTGGTGGTGTCTCTTAACACACGCGAGAGGGTGGTGTTAACCTAACACCAATGTTCCTGCAAGCCCAATTTCTTTGTCACAAAAGTGAGCCAACTAGTCGACTGTAGTCTAACCTGCAGATGAATGAGATGCACCAGGTTTTAATGCGCAAGCCATTCATGAGCGCGCTAAAAAAAACATTTACAATGACGCAGGCTCTGGAATACGACCGTGACACATAGAAGAGAATGGTGGACAGTTCAGTACGTCTGTATCCGATCGACACCGTTCGGGGTCAAATAAAAAAGAAGAAAAAAAAGGGGAGGAGCAGAAACATTATGTCATGTAAGTTTACAATCATCTCACTCGAAAATAGAGCAAGCGTCCTTCCATAAAGATTAGCCGACGATTTTTTTAATTAACCATTTTCCTGTTCTTATAAATTCTTCCAGAAACTGTCTCTAGACTTCCCAACATTCATTATTAGAAGCACATCTTAGTCATTTGTTTCTTGTGTAAATAATATAATCGTTTAGCATTCAATACCTCAGAGACGATGAGATATTATCCAGTAGTCCAGCAGTCTTTTTTCATTTCAAAAGACATTCTTCGGATGACGCCTTCGGGAATTTGCAAGTCTCACAGCTGATGGGAAGTTTATCTATTAAATGTGTCTGACATGGTCTGATGTTCATTTGTAAAGAGAAGAAGCCATGAGACATTCTCAATATTTCCCCAGGGCGAATCAACAGTTAACTGATTCTTATTTTTCTACATATTTCTATAGAATTCTATACAACGTCCTTTTCTTTTTCCCAAGAATCACAATTTCCCTTCTGCTTGAGGCTGCAATGAAATAATTCATTCCGGTAATGGATGTGCAGTTGATGTAATGCTTAGAAACTCGGAACAAGAAACTGGCGAGGCGAGTTGAGTTCGAACCCTGGTTGTGGTTGTTACATACAATTTCGTCCAAATAACACTGCAAACATTATGAATCCATCTCTCCTCATTCCAGCTCATTTAATTAGCAGTGTACACTGGACTCTGTAGGCCTCGTTGGCAAAACTATAAGACATGTGTGAATTTAAAGCCGTATGTTGGGATACATAATTTAAGTATCAGCTAAGAAGGTTGGTTCTTTGTGCAGGGTAAAGAAGTTTTTTTTTCCGTCTGAGTCCATCCTGCACATATATAAATCTACCATACGCGCATGTATTGAATACTGCTGACACATCTGGTCGGGTACCCCTGCTATTCATCTCGGCAGAATCCAACGGAGAATCTGCAATGTGATCGATACAGAGTTGGTGGCTCGGCTGCAGTCTCTCTGTCACCGGCGTGATGTGGTTTCCCTGTGCCTCTTCTATAAATACTTTTACAGCTTTTGCTCCAATGAGCTTAACTCACTGCTTTGCCCTAGGTAGAATGCCTTACTTAGGGTGAGATAATTAAGAAATAAAAGATAGGTCCGCTCATAAGTGGTTGGCTTTGTTGGCGTTTTAGAAACATAAATGAGCCTAAGCAGATGAGCATTAGATTGAAACAGGTTGCCATACTGAAGATGAAAAATCACGAATGCGATGTTAGCCTTCAAACAACTTTGAATTAGATTCTTTTAGGCTTATAGTGTTTGAAACAGGTAAAACCGATACCTAATCAATATATATTTTACAGCAATATAGAGCAATCATATGATTACACGTGAGAGACCCCCACTTCTTCCTGATGCTTACTAATTGAATGAAATTAAATCAAATTTAGAAATTTACATATTCTTTTAGTACAGAAAGCAAAAAAGCAATTAAAATTTTAATATTAAATAATTCTATTGAACATCTAGAAGGGTTATCCCATGTTGCCCTGGAAAAATATAACAGTACAAGAAAAATGTTTTTAATAACTTCATAGTATATCATATCTTCTAATATACCATATAAAATATATATAATGTATAATATAACATATATTATACATTATGTCATATATTATGTTATATAATACATCGTACAGTATGACATTATATCACATAGTGTGTCATGTATTATATGAAATATAATGTCATATATTATATATTGTATTATATATTAACACACCTCTCAATAAATCCCCGGCCTAATTAATCAAACAACAACTTTTAGGCAAAGTTTGACTTTATTTATCAGCATAGTCTCCTTCAAGTGTGATACACTGATTCCAAAGCTTTTCTAACTATTCAATGCATTTTTTGTAGAAAGATTTAACTTTGGCAGTTTCCGATATCACTTCTTCGTCGGAGTTAAATTTATTTCCCTGAAACATTCTTTTAAGGTTTGCAAACATCCAGTAGTCGCTGGGAGCCATATCTGGAGAATAGAATGTATGAGGAAGAAATTTAGAATGCATTTCATGTAGTTTTGCCATCGCTGCGATCGACTTGTGATACAATGAGTGGTCTAGGTAAAAGATCACTTTTCTTTCATTTGTGGCTGTTTCATAGCGATTGTTTTCCTTCAAACGCACGAATAATTCCATATAATATTCGATATTGGTGGTTATTCCTTTTTCAAGGTAGTCGATGAATAAAATACTTTACGTATTCCAAAATACGAAGGCCAAAATCATGCTTTTTTGTTAATCATTTGACCCCGAGCAAGGCGGAAACGCCACTGATGTGCAGGGGGCTACATAAATGTAACAAGATTAATTAGAAAAGAGTGAGGAGTACAACCTAGTTAGAAAGGAACAATAGAAAGCTGAGAAAGCAGGTGCGATGACAGATACATAGGTGGAGAGAAAGAGAGGTTATACAGGGGTGGGGAGAGAGCTAGAGACCAGTGGTTAGTAGATGAGTATTGACTTTGCATTTAAATTTCTGGAGGTCGTAGCCGTCAGGAAAGCAAGAATACGGGAGCGAGTTCCACAGGTGGGAAGTGCGAGAGAAGAAGCTGCCGGAGTAGAATTTTCGTCTGCATTTGGCTAACCTGACTGTGAATGGGTGGGACCCAGTTGCCAGTCTGGTAGCACGAGTAAACACCTGTTGAGGAGGCATCAGTGACTTAAGTTCGTCTGAGCAGAAGCCGTGAAAGTATTTATAGAACAGACAAAGGGAGGCCACATTTCGACGATGGGGAAGTGGCTGCAGTCGAGCCGCCAGATCAGTACCTATCACATTACAGACTCTCCTTTGGAGCCTGTCAAGAACACTGAGGAGAACGGCAGGGGCACCTGACCATAAATGGCAGCAGTACTCTATGCACAGACGGATGGTTGACTTGTATATATGCAGGATGGATTCAGGTGGAAAAAACATCCTGGATCGACATAGTGACCCAACCTTCTTAGCAGTAGATTTTGCTTGCTGATGTCTGAGACTTTAGTCGCTTTGGATTATTTTCCCTTGCTGCTGTTCACTCAGCTCACTACTGATTTGGCTCCGGAGTGAAGTGGGGGATCCATTTTTCATCTATTGTCACATATTTAAGAAAAAAAGAACTTCCTGTTGCGTTTAAATAGTTGTAAACAACGCTATGAATTATCAACGCGTTGTGGTTTTGATCGACGGTAAGCATATGGGGCACCCACTTTGTACACAGTTTTCTCATTAACAAATGTTAATGCAAAATGATGAATAGACTGATTTCTCATATATTCAACTCCTCTACTATCCCACGAAACTTCAATTTAAGTTCGGCCAAAACGTGTTTGTGAATTTTGGGGGCGTTTTATGGAACCACTTCAGGTTTTAGGCGACCTTGGTGTTTAGCATCATTTATGTCCGTACGACCGCGTTTAAACTTAACATGCCACCTCTTAACCGTTGTTTCCGACTGTTTCCGTTGTTTCCGACTGAGAAGTGTCCGAATAATAATTATCAAGTCATTGCTTTGCTTGAAGAGCATTTTTTTTAACAGAAAGCAATGCTTTATCAACACACGAAATTCAGATTTTTCCATTTTTTTTTAATTTGCAACTGTAGCTTCACTTAAATAATTTAATTTGTAATCTAATAATCTGATTAGGCCTAAATTTTGTCACGTGCTATTACAAGGTTAAGACTTCATAAAAATCATATGAATTTTTTATTAGTGTCGCCATCTTTAAGTCAGGCTTAGGATTTATTGATATTTTTGTTATGTCATATATTATGCCATGCATTATGACATGTATTATGACATGTATTATATCCTATATTGTATATTACGTCATGATATGTCATATCTTTTTGTCAGATGAGATGTTCTTAAATAGCGTCAGTACATTGCTTGTGGCATATGATTGTTATGCATTTCACACAGACCATTCAGAAATTTTAAAACTGCAAATGATTTTCATCTATTTTCCTGGATCAATGCTAAGAAACAATGAATAGTGTAGGTTTTAAAGAGAACCATCCTTCTCCGAATTTCGTCGACGTTGGTTTCGGAATGACAGAAACAATCTCCATTGAAAAATTTTAAATAGATGAGATCTACAACTAAAACAGATATTGTATTCAACTCGGAGAGAAAATAATGACATAATCAAGATGTTGACGTTCCACACCACTCAAAACAAAAGGATAGGATGGAAACCACTATTATTACTAAAAAGAGCGGTGGGCAAATGACTTGGGAAACCTCTTTTCCCGAAAAATTCATTACTTGAATGAATTTATAAATTTCACACGAGAATATGGATGTTCTGTCAAGAAAAACTGAATGATTTCTTATAGGGAATTAACTAATACTACTGTTATCATATATCTTGAGTATACGAGTTTTAGACATACTTTCAGGACTCAATGCAGAGCACAAGAAATTATCAAAATTTATTTTATTTAACTGTCATACATTCTGTTGTAAAAAAATAATTCAAAAAATATAGTTCCATAGTTTCACAATCATTTCGGGCATAACGTTTTCTTTATTTGGTGAAAATTTTGAGAACACTATTCTCGATACTGATAGGACTAGCGCGAATTAAATATAAGTAAATTATACAGATATGCCAATATTTGATATCGTAAATTAATTACCAGCGGAGTAAAATATTTGATTACGAATCCAGAACAAGTTAGACTTTCTACATTGGTTTCCTCAGGCATGAAATTATTAGAGCTTTATTGAATACGTCTAGCTAACATGAGTTGCAAATGTGTAGCCAATCTATTTAAATTAAGAATCACCATACTATTAAATATACCTCGACGTTGACGTACCAAACTACTTCGAATAAATAATTAGGTAGTTCGCCTTCATTAATATAGGAAAAATCAGTAACAGTTAGTAGTCTGGAAAAGACTAATTTTAATAGAATTTTTTTTTAAATTTCAACCGATAGTACCCAGAGGGTTTAACGAAATAATGCCGACTCATTCCATATAAAGAAACGTTTTATATTACCATGAGTAGGCCCATGCCTTCAATGAATATTTATATCGATATGCTGTCTAAAATGACTGCAAACTATATATTGATGTAGCTATTATTGAGTATCTTAGCATAAGAAATAAAAAAACAAAACAGAATAATCCAAACCTTGGAGTTGGATAAGAGGGAAATATATATATATATATATATATATATATATATATATATATATATATATATATATATTGATTGATTGATTGATTGATTGTTTAATTACTTAGTGTTTAGTCATAATAAAATTAGACCAGTACATATTTTTATTAAAAAGTGTTCAATACAATTATGTTATAGAGCTTTTGAATATTTCTTTATTTGTAAATGAGTTATTGGGCGATCTAGGTTTCTACCATGTGGGGTCTTATGGCGATTTGGGATATTGCAAATCGCCTAAAGACCCCACATGTTAGAAACCTAGGTCGTGTAATAACTCGTTTAATAATGAAGAATATGAATATATATATATATATATATATATATATATATATATGTGTGTGTGTGTGTGTGTGTGTATTCAACGGTCTTTAGTAGAGTAGAGGATTATCACTAATAATCCGCTATTTTGGAACACACATTTGTATCCATAATATTTTTAAAAATTGTTGTTGCACAAGATTTTTTTTAAATTTAATATTTCATTATTTTTGGGACTTTCCATTTTAAACATTAAACAGTTTGAGATTAGGCTTTCGAAGACTTTCGTAACCTATGAACAATCAATAAAAACAATTATAAAAGACATAAAAAATGTCAAATATGTGTCTTTAAAATAGGCCAAGAATAGATCAGGCAAATAAAATCAATATCGGAGCTTCCACTGAAAAGAATCAAATTACCATAGATTAAGTACTTAAGATTCCCTTACGGAAGACAAAACAAAATATAGTCATACCACGTGTTTTTAAAATGTAAAAAAAAAAAATTGAAATTTGTAATTTCATGTACTGTTTCATGTACTAATATCGATTAATCTATGCAGATAACGAATATCACTTTTTAAATTAAATTTTAAAAAATCACGTCAGATGAGGATATTAGTATTAGCTTTATTAGGTGCATTGTGAAAATGAAAGGCAATCGCCGTATTAAGAAACAAGAAAATTGCATTGGAACTTATGTAATATCGGTACTCTTAAATGGCACTGAATGCTGGACAATCTCATCAGAGATGGTCTAAAGGGCAACAAAAAGTACCTACAGAAGGATGCCAAGAAGACCAAGAACTGAACAGGTAAGCAACAACGTAGTTTTACAGAAAAAGAAAAACATACACTCATATGTAGTATCAGAAAGAGAGATTTGAAATTTCTAGGGAACTTAATGAGGAGAGAGAGCTTGGAAAATGTGACACCTACATGACATACTGAGGGCAAGAGGGACAGAGTGAAACAGTGCCCAAACTATCTAACGAACTCGATACAGATTTTTCTAATGTCGGCATATGAGATTTATTATCGAAAACGATGCATAAAAGAAAAATGTTTATCAATTTACAATAAATTTGCATTGTAAATTAGATGGCATGTTTGTCTATATAGAAATTAATGATTGTTTTTAATTCGTTAGCTATAGTGTTTAATCTATACTATCAGGAAAGAATATGTGACTAACTTATTTCTGGGTATAGTGTCTATTGCACACATGCAGTAATTTATACGGTCCCCTTAAAATAAAAATAGTTACGTTCTTGAGCTAGACCAAATTACATTAACCAAGAACTAAATATAAGACGGCCTTAAAAACCCATTCACCGGAGAATCAATATTAAAAGATTAAACAATATTAAATATTAAACGCCAGTATCGGAGCAATATAAAAAGAATAAAGACATACTTAACTGCTACCCTGGGTCATACAATCACTGTGCTTGCAAGCAGATCGAGCTGACTCATTATCGATCTGTTGCTGTTAGCGATGACGGGCAATTTTTCCAGAGTGTCGCCCAAAGGTGGAAGACTGGAAAAGCGATTTATGTTAGCGTCGTAAAGTCAACTTTGGCAAAGCAGACGAACGCAATAACTCATTTCTTTAGTGTCCTTCTATGAATCCCAGAAGAATCACTCTTTAATGTTTTGGTTCTGTAAATAATTTACATGAGAGATTAATATCCCCTGTGGCAGAAATGTTCCAAGAGTTTGTGTTGCCACTGACTTCAGTGTTCCAGACACCAACCCACGTCATCTACTATATAAACAAAGGACGATTTCTTTTGCATATTACTTTATTGTAGAGGAGAGACAGGCATGATAGGCCGTAGTGGGAGGAAGATATTCAATGAAACGCATACTCACTCGTTAGCGTTAGATTCCGTAACGTGTGAGAAAGGATATTTATGAGATTTTGTAGTAGAAAGTGTACTGACTCTTCAAAATTCTTGCGGCTCTCTGTTGACTGTGTTGTTTTGCTCTTATAAAAAATATTTAAAACCAAGGCAATCCAACACATTTGTGAACTTCACGGCGTGTTCTGATGAATCTCTCGTCATTCTGGCCCAACCTCCGCATTCTGTCACAGTTATGTTTCGCGATAGTACGGGGCACCGAGACTAGGTAAATAGCTAATATCTCAGAAATGTATTCCTAATTTTGGTAGATCATTCCCAATGTAGAACTATCATCTTACTCCCGTTTACTCCCTGTAAGACAGTTCTTGTGCCAAATTAACTTTCGTAGATATTCCTCCGCAAGTTTATTCTCGAACGGAATGATAGGGATTTACACACATGGAAAAAGGATCAAATATTGCTAATGACCCTTCGAGGGTTTTACCTTTGTGTGCACCAATGGTGAGGAATTAACGCTATTTTTTATACGAGGGAAACTTAATACCTACTAAGATGCCTTCCACACTTGAGAAAGACCAGTATGATGTATATGATGTGACCATGGCTCTACGAATAATCTTAACTTATTATAAATGGAACTTTGTCTCTGTGTGTGTGTATCCGTTACCTATTGACTCTAAAACGGCTGAACCGATTTTCTTGAAAGTTTACACAGTTGTACTATAAGCCTTTGCGAGTGTTCTTAGCTAGGTTTTGTATCGAGGTATACGCGATAAATATTGAAAATCGGGTAATAGAAGGAGTGGTCCGATTTTCATCAAATTTGATATATTCATACGACATAAAAAACGATATTCGGAAGTTTCAAGGTTGCAGTTCTTACAATAGTGCAGAAAATCGATAATATATATATATATATATATATAAAAGGCATGATGTTTGTGTGCGTGTGTCTGTTTATCTGTCTGTATGTCCTTAATACAAATCCACAATTTTTATCCGATTCTCACCAAACTTCACACAAATATTCTTTAGACTGTGTCTGAGCTTCAGGACCATGGATTAGTTTTAAAGCTTTCATTACACCCGAGCAACGCCAGGCTATACTGCTATAATGGCTCAAAGTAACTTTTATGTTTTAATGTTCTTCTTTGTCTCTGAAAAGCCATCGATTTTTACACACACTTTAAGTTTATTATTATTTTCCTTTTGTTATTCCTTCCCCTAATACTTACTGTGAGTATCTAATTTTTAAGCCGCCCTGCCGTATAAAATGTCCCAGATATGTCAACTCTCGTATTCTGAATGGTTTTCTTATTCCAAGTAGGAACACATGAAATATTCTCTTGTTTAATAGAAGTAAACTGAAGTATATTTTAACCATAAATGTTTTATTACATACCTTCATTTGGCACAAAGTTAAACGAAGTTGAGAAATACTGAGTGAGTTACGAAACATGCACATTAAATAAATGTTTTAAATTCGATCAAAGCGTTTAACAGGCGGTAAAAACGAATTAATCGTAAGGTATTGTGTAATGACTTTTAAATTCCACATCAGAAAACCCTCATTAAAATAATTTTCTGGAGGTACAAAATGTTATTACAGTGTAACCCTGATATAAGAGAGTTGTAAGGATCGGTTAATAATACTCTTATATCAAGGTTTCTCTTGTATCCGGGTTTGGTCTATTTTATATAATTACCACAGGCTCTAATTTTGGACCAGAGAAAATTTCACTTATTATTTCTCTTATTTCCGGGTTTCGCATATCAGGGTGTTTTATATCCGGGTCTCTTATATCCGTGTTATACTGTATTGTACTTAAGACAGACATTGTAAAAGAAATGTAACAGCAAAACGATTTCTTTCAATTAGTTTTCCTATTAGATTTTATAAATCTAATTAATTTTAATACGTTCATTTTTTGCCTCATGTGGGGATCGAGAAAATATCTCCTCCTTTCCAAAAGTGTTCATGTCCAATGGACATTTTGACAGAAAAAAAAAATCTAAGATAATTACTGCTTCACATATGGTAAGTTTTTTTTTTTTAAATCCGCCATAAAAAAACGCAACCAATTTAAAAATTGACCTCTTTATTGCAAAAAGGCTTTTTTGGCGTAATGGTTAGCAATCTCGTCTTGCTAGAACCTGTCAGAGCTGATAAATGCTTTCGATCCTCACTAGATGCCTCCATTACATTCGGCCCTGTGCAACATCTAACTGGTGCTTAGTTGATTTTCAAAGCAATGCTTAGATGTGGGACAAAGTCAGATTCATCAGGTACCCAGTGAGGAACGTACTCACGACTCAGTTGTAATAGGTTCGAGTATAAGCTTGCTAACAATTACACCACGCCATTGTACCCTATCTTAGCAGTGCTTATAAAAGTTACTATTACAACTACCTAGTGAGTTATATACGAACTGGGTATTCCTTACGTTCAGCTTTGTACCACATCTAACCGGAATTTAGGAAATCAACAATTTCTTGGAGTGATGAGACAGGATCTGGTCTTTTAACCGCTCTACTTCTTTTGAATGTTTAACTCATGTACTGAACTCATCAAATTCTTATTAGTTGGAACTTTTAATTCATTTTTAAATTTAAAAATTATGTGAACCTATAATTTTTCTATATTTCTGAGATGAGTTAGTATTTACATTATTTGCATTATTCGGACTTTTTTTTGTTGCCATTTCTACTACATTTTGGCCGGTGTTCGCTCCAGCCTTCCTTTAGCTGTTGGGATTTCGAACCGAACCCTACATTACAAAAGTAAAGTGTTCGGTTCGAAATTCCTAGCACCAAAGAAGGCCGGAGCGTACAATGGCCGAAACGTCGTACAAATGGCAACAAATATGAAGACAATAGTCCAAATAATGTAAATACTGTGAACCTAGAAGTTAGCGCTTGACATTGCTTAGATAAATTAAGGTTATTAGCAAAGTACTTTTCCATATGAATGGTTTTAACATCATTTATTTAATGTGTAACTTCAGGATGTCGACGATCATGGTTGTCCACAATTTCTGATTCTTGCAGCTCTGACATTTTGCAATTCGTTTCTTCTTCCATCTCCCATCCCTTAGCACAAAATGTGATCTGTGAATATTACATTTTCCAAGACGTCGTTCCTTGTACGTCCAAGAAATACCAAATATTCTGCTCTTTTACAAGAGAATTTATCTCATACCGATGAGTAAACCATGCAATAATATACCAAGGGTAAATGAAATTCATTTTAGGAGTAATTATTTAAAATCTCATTTCACCGAAGTGATAATTTGACTTAATTGTAAGGGGTTATTGGGAGTGAAAGAGAATGAGAAGTTTTTTTAATGAGGAGTTTTGCTGAGAGTGAAAAAGAAGGAGAAGGTTTTATTGAGGAAAAAGAAAAAGAAAAGTACTAGTTTCGGAAAGACAGAATATGGGGACTGACGTTGCATTTAAATTTTTAAAGATCATGACAGGAAGGCAAAAAAAGAAGTTCCACGGGATAGATGTGCGAGGAAAAACACATTAGAATAGAACTGGCGGGTGTATCTAACTAGTTGAGCAATGAAATGGTAAAAATCAGTCACCCTCTAATTGAACTAATTCAATCAAAGGAACAAGGAGGAATCTGAGCTATCTGAACAATTGCCAATAAATATGTTTCTAGAAAAACGGTGTCATGCCAGGATACCTCAATGAGAAAGGGACTGAACTCGAGATGCTAGATCAGAATCGATTACATTACAAATTCTATTTTAGATTTTATTTTGAATCTCAAGATATATAGAAAGAGTACCGAACTAGATATGGCAGGAGTATTGAAAGGACGAAAAACTTATAAATGTACAAACTGATTTCTATTCAACCGGGGCAAATAACAGTTTCATGAGTATATTGCCTAATTGGGAACTAATTTTATCGAAAAAGTCAGTGATGAATACAAGAAACAAGATAATTCCAAGGATAGAGCATTATTGTGAAATTAGCTGAGATAGAAGCGTGCTTTTTAGACACATCCTTTATCATGGATTTTGTTAGGAAGGATAGGTTTAAACCAAATATTCGTCCAGAGACACCATAGCCCTTGAGCTTGAGAACGCCAAAAACCAAACCATGTGAGACGCCTCCGAGACATCTAAACCCACAGCTCGAGCCAGGCGTTTTTTATATCAAGATTGATAGAAAAATTCAATGATAGCTGTTATTACATCTTCCGTAGACTTAGCTGAAACGGAAGCTATACTGTTTAACTGTATTGTATGTAGGATGTTTAACCTTTTCGTTATTTTGAAGAGCCTCTACCACGTTGACAAATTGAGAGAAGAAACTGACAGGGGAATATTAAGAGAGAACAGAATGTTCCTAAAAGTTTTTATATATGTAAGAAAATATCTCAATATATAATGGATTTACTTTAAATATAGCATATAAAAATGTTTATTTACGATTTTGTTCTCCGGTCACAATTTTTAGCATTGCACAACAACTGAGTTTATTAAAACGAACGTAATAGGGAAACATTGAATGAATAAGTTTCCCTATTAAGGTGGTTTTCTAAGCGCAGCTTAGATGTGGCAGAGAGGCTAAAAGTATGGGATAATCAGTGAAGGTCGAACTCACTAGGCGATTGTAATGATTTTAGCGAGACAAGCTTGCAAACCATCACACAACGATTTTCTAAGCGCCGAAAGTATGGAGCACCCAGTGAGAACCATACTCACTACTCAGTAGTAATTGGTTCTAGCGACGCAAGCTTGCTAACCATCACACAACGATTTTCTAAGCGCCGCTTTGATGTCGAACAAGGCCGAAAGTATGGAGCACCCAGTGAGGACCATACTCACTACTTATGTTGTTTAAAATATCTGTTTTTGTTAAAATAACTAAATGTTTATTATTTTAGATTATTTTATATTAAAAAAAATTGTCTAAATTTCTGTAAATACTTAAAATGATTTTCATATTCCTGGTATTTAACAAGTTTAAATTGATATGGCGTCTTTCTTTAAGAATGGAACCACGTATACTTTTTTAGCATTTGTGACGTCATGGCTGCACGTTGTGGTGTTGTGGATATCGGCTCGGAACGAGAAATCGAGGAGCTGAGTTTGAATTCCAGTTGAATCCGTTGCATTCACACACTCAAATACTCTTTAGAATGGTATGAATTCGTCGTTTCTCCCTCCAGCTCCAGCTTAAATAGCAAGACAGATTGTGTTCTATAGACTTGCTTGGCAATCTGTCTGCCGCAGAAATAAATGGTAACCTACTGCGAGAGAATATTCTGCCTAGTCAGTTATGTCTCTTTCAAGACATGATCGCCCAAGCGTGTACCACGTATGGCACTTAACTGACTGAACATCATGATTCTGAAAAAATTAATACACTTAAAAGCTTTAAGCAACTTTACTTGTCTATACATTTTCTTTCTCTGATATTGTTTCACAGAAGCAATTTAGATAATTTGACAACTGTGGATAATCATGGCAATTTCCTATCCCTTTTAGTTTTAAGCAACGCTTTAGTCTTTGGTATCATTCCTTCTTTCATCATTGTTCACACAAAGGCATTAGATAAGTTGATTGATTCTAAAATCATGACCCGCCACAACTTCTTTTTCTGTGTACTTTTTAGCCATCTTTGTTTCTGTTCGATATTTCTTCTTTCCTTCTCTGTTATCTATTCAAACACATGTATTAGGTTATTTACTACTGAATCATTTTACCAATCTTGTTAAGAACTTCTGCGAGCATAACATTTTTCGAGGCGTTATTTTTCATAAAGTGTCCCAGAAATTTAAACAATCACTTTAAAATTTCAAATATGAGTTGATTTTTTTAAATTTTAGTTACCGTTATTTATAATCGCATCCTACGAGAAACATTACTGATTGACATTTGTGACATATATATTGATTAAGCAATTCCAAGTTTCCGAATGAAGACCTCACTCTGAGTTTCATATATGTTACAGGCTTTCAAGTGAACATTTATCGGAAAAGAAAGTCGTGGCGCATCAGGTATAGAAACCAATATGACAGTTGGCGAAATCTCATGTCCTGCAGGGTTATCGCTGTTATTTCTCTAAATTTCGCTTCGACTAGAATGCAAATAATGTAAATACTAACTCATCTCAGAAATATAGAAAAATTATAGGTTCACATAATTTTTAAATTTAAAAATGAATTAAAAGTTCCAACTAATAAGAATTTGATGAGTTCAGTACATGAGTTAAACGTTCAAAAGAAGTAGAGCGGTTAAAAAGACCAGATCCTGTCTCATCACTCCAAGAAGTTGTTGATTTTCTAAATTCCGGTTAGATGTGGTACAAAGCTGAACGCAAAGAATACCCAGTTCGTATATAACATACTAGGTAGTTGTAATAGTAACTTTTATAAGCACTGCTAAGATAGGGTACAATGGCGTGGTGTAATTGGTTAGCAAGCTTATACTCGAACCTATTACAACTGAGTCGTGAGTACGATCCTCACTGGGTACCTCATGAATCTGACTTTGTCCCACATCTAAGCATTGCTTTGAAAATCAAAAGCACCAGTTCGATGTTGCACAAGGGCCGAATGTAATGGAGGCATCTAGTGAGGATCGAAAGCATTTATCAGCTCTGACAGGTTCTAGCAAGACGAGATTGCTAACCATTACGCCAAAAAAGCTTTTTTGAATAAAGAGGTCAATTTTTAAATTGGTTGCGTTTTTTTATGGCGGATTAAAAAGATTAGCATTGTCAAGTCTCCTTGTTGGCTCTTTTTGTTTTAAGGTTGACTTTAATTCCCTTTGAAGACGTACCTTTCACTGGTTGGCAGATATCATTTCTGCATACAGAAGAATGTTTAAAAGATGATAGTTCTCTCACCTTGTCATGTAATCTACTTGTCACAGTTGAGTTATTTGCAACACGTCTTCAATGTTTGCTACACTGACTGATTTGAGAACATCAGTGTTAGTAAATTTTGAGAATGTTGCAGAAAAAAATGTTTAAAAACGCGCCTAGGTAGTCATTTATGAGATTAGTATATGGTCCGAATATGCGTTGTGGTACAGTGAATATCGGCTCGGAACGAGAAGCCGAGAAGCCGGGGAGCCGATTTCGAATTCCAGTTGAATCCATTGTATTCACTTACGCGCAAATACTCTTGGGAAAGGTCTCTTCCTTCCAGTTATGGGTTAAATAGCAGGACAGATTGGGTTCTATAGCCTTGGTTGGCAACTAGTCTACCGCAGAAAGCAATGGCAACCTACTGCGGGATAATCTTCTGCCCAGTCAGTCATGTCTCTTTCGATACATGATCGCCCAAGAGTGTATCATGTATGGCAAATAACTGTCTGATATGATTTCGGTTTCGTATAGAAGAGTGAAAGGAAAGGTTACATTTTATAGATTGTAATTTCGAAATCGCTAAAATTAACAGTTTTTAATTTCACGTTATCAGTGTGAAATAGATTAACAATGAATATAATTTTTTCTAGACTAGTAAGTACTATTTTATCTTTTTGCTCACAATAAATTGTATCTATATACATTTGGTCTTCTGTTAGTCACACCCTCTAAAACAGCCATAAATTGACCGATTGTAGCCACATTTTTGTAAAGTGAAAAACATGTAAGGGGCTTCAGTTAGGCGCAAATATCCTTTGGAAAGGTATTAACCTGTTTCTTCCCCCCCAGTTATGGGTTAAAAACAGGATAGATTGGATTCTATAACCTTGGCTCTCAACCAGTATATCTAGATATTTATGGCAACCTACTGCGAGATAATCTTCTGCCCAGTCAGTCATGTCTCTTTCGAGACATAATAGCACTTAACTAACTGAACGGGTTACAAATTACAGTTGGTTTTCTAGGTGATATTCTAAGCTTAGATATGGCACAAGGTCGAAATTCTGGGACATCCAGTGCGGATCGAATTCACCATTCAGTTGTAACAGGTTCTAAAGAGACAAGCTTGCTAACCACTACACCAATCCGAGGTTATTTTTTTTAATCATATCACCCCAAGCAAGGCATTCCACTGCCACTATAGCGCAGGGGGTTTACATAGAGCGATCGGATATAGGAAATGTCAGAAGGAGGGTGATAGACGAGTAAGGAGGTACATAGGATGAGTGTTTGAGAGAATGGGTGCAAATTAGTGTGTTAGGAGGTGTCTATTGACCTTACATTTAAACTCCTGGAGATTGTAGCTGTCGGGGAAGTAAGCATGCGAAAGGGAATTCCACAGGCCGGAAGTGCGAGAAAATAAGCTGTTGGAGTAGAAATTGCGGTTACATTTCATCTGTTTCACTGTAAAACGGTGGGACCTAGTTGCTAATCTAGTATCACGTGAAAATTCATACCTAGGGGGCGCACCAGTGATCTAAGTTCATCAGACCAGAAGCCGTGAAATTATTTATAGAAGAGACACAGGGAAGCCACGTCACACCGGTGAGAGAGCGACTGCAGCGTAGCCGCCAAGTCGGTATCGTTCACATTGTAGATTCTCTGTTGTATTTTGTCAAGAACTCCGAGGTGTATAGCAGGAGCACCCGACCAGATGTGGCAGCAGTATGCAATACACGGGCGAATGGTAAATTTATATATGTGCAGAATAGATTCAGGCGGGAAAAACATCCGGGCCCTGCACAGAGAAAAGACTTTCATAGCAGCGGATTTAGCAATGAATTCGACGTAGTCATTCCACTTGAGGTCCGCTGAGAGTGTCAGGCCAAGCAGGCGTAGTGCTTTACTCTCTGGGAGGCAAGCCTGTAACCCAGTTACTTTTACTGTAGTGCGTAAAAACCGCGAAGTAGAGATTTTGCCAAAGTATCTTTGTGGCGCAGTGGATATCGGAACGAGAAATCGGAGAGCCAAGTTCGAATTTCAGTTGAATCCATTGCATTCACTTACGCGCAAATACCCTTGGGAAAGGTATTAATCCGTCTATTCCTTCCAGTTATGGATTAAATAACAGGACAGATTGGGTTTTATAGCCTTGGTCGGCAAACCAGTCTACCGCAGAAAGCAATGGCAACCTACTGCGTGATAATCTTCTGCCCAGTCAGTCATGTCTCTTTCGAGACATGATCGCCCAAGCGTGTATCACGTATGACACTTTAACTATCTGACTGATCTTTCAAAACATATTAGCTTATTCAAATTTCTTCAACGAATTTGCAAAATTAAACGAAACGCAGCGTTTGTAAATCTTGACCAAATATTTATCCATAAATTCAACAATAATAAATATGATGATGATTTCAACACGCCGATGCTTGTTGCCAAATAATTTTCGTAGACAGAAATTTCTCATGTCGCTTAGCAGTCTGGAGGCAACACGCTCTTAATGAAATCCAAAGATACAATCAGAAAAAATGATATTTTAAAAACAAAGTTGGTAAAGACAGAAGCCTGAAAAATATGGAAAATCTCAAAAATTCTTTCAGAATTTTTATCAGGAGTTATAATGCCTCAAGATGTAGAGAACACAGGTGAAAGGTAATTTTTTCATAAGCTAAACGTGAGTGACATATGCAGTGCGTACATTGGGTTAACAGTTAAAAGCAATGTGCCTTTTATGCTAATGATGTTTAAGAATTTCGCTTTAATTTCAAAACGAAGCCTCTATCCTGGAATGTCAAAACGGGTACTGCAGAAGAGTAAAGCTTGAAAGTTAAACTCTATTTTCTTCATTTTCTCTGTTGAGAGAAACTAATCTTACATGTCACTAATCGCATGAAATTTTCACCTGCACCAGATATTGCATGTGTTGCTCCGAAGAAACAGTTTAGTACATGTGGTGAATTTCTGAGAACGTTAGTCTGCATTACACAAGGACACGTTCGTACACTCACTCACTCACACACACACACTAACATACACACACACACACACACACACACACACACACACACACACACATTGTCATGGGCATGACGGTAAACTGCATCCGGCAGGAAGGCCTCTGATTGGGAGGTTGTGAGGAGCATGAAACCACCACTTAATTGCTGTTGTTCCCAGGTTCACCTGTAGCACCTGTTAGAGTCCCAACTATGGGCAAATAGTTAACCCCTCAAAATGAGATCAAAACACTATGAAAATAATGTTTTTATACTTTTATAGAAAAATATACATTTTTGAAAGAAAAAATATTCTCAACAAACATTTTTGAATCCAAAACTAGAATACATTTTCAGTTTTCTAAAATAAAAAAAAACAATTTTTAAACTGACTAAAGCAACCATCTCACTATAACCGAACATTAAAAAAAAACATTAAAACCCCACCTTTTGGAATTAAATAACCCAGAAATATTGATATGCCATTAAACAAAATTCCAACCCCCCCCACATATATATATATATATATATATATATATATACGGGTAGGCAACTATAAAGTTACTTATATGCATTGACTGTGATCCAGTTTGAACAGTATTGATACTTAATTTCACATTTTTTACTGCAGCATTTTATTGTTACCAATCAGAAATAAACAGAAGCCCCCCCCCCTAAATAATTAATTTCTGAACTTAAAAAGAAAATGGTTACATGCTTTGTCTTAATTGTTATAGTAAATGTCAGCATCTCTCTCTCTCTCTATATATATAGTGATTTGCAAAAAACCAATGTAGTATATAAATTCATATGTCCATTTAGAGAATGTATCTCTAACAACCTCAATAATATCTACATCGGCCACACCACAAATTCGCTCTCACGACGTCTGACGTTGCACTTAAATAAAAATTCAAATATATTCCGTCATTTAGAACAACACGGTTATCAACGCACACTTCTGAGAAAAACGCTTGTTGATAACACGTACATACTCAAACAAGAAAATAATAAGCAGAAACTAAAAATCCTCGAAGCACTCTACATTAAACAGTTTAAACCTGGTTTGAATACAATCAATTTCGATATTTCCAACAACGTACTCAAATGTCTGTAATCAGACCAGGGACCACAACACCACTATTTTGTCAGTCTTCGGCCATCCGCCACGGTAGGGATGGACTTATATTTTCAATTCAATTATCTTTATTGTTAATAGCTTAAATGTTCTATGTTTACTGTGTGTTATTATTTACTCTTTGATAATGGCTTATGTGAGCCGAAAGCTTAGACCCGATAAAAAATTCAACAAATACTGTGGTTTTTTGTTGTCTTTTAACGACATCACCATCAAGTATATCAGACGGTATGAACGGATCCTACACAAAATGAATAGACAAAACTTGTCTATATTATTCAATGAAACCTGCATTAATGAAAAAATGCTGCCAAAATACACACAATATATATATATATATATATATATATATATAGTTTTGATGTTTTCGAGCATCTGTTTTTTTAATGTTATATAATTATTCATATAACTTTATCAAAATAGGTTTATTGAGCTTTATATTTTGGAATTATATAATTTACCTTTATATCCTTATTTTTCCTTGATACAATGTTCTATGAAGTTTTAAAATAAAAAGTTATTCCACAATTAAACTTTTTCTAAACAACGTTCGGATATTTTTGCTCGCTACTGTATATATATATTTGCAAAAGAAATGCAAAAATTCCATCTGTAGGATGATCTCTTTGGCGAAATAAATTCGCTTCATCATTTCTTTTTAATGTTTTAGTTGTTCATTTAGATATTTCCTCATATCTAATGTTTTACGGGTGTGTTGGGGCTGGTTAAAAGTAAATATAATTTAGCATACATATATCTATATTTTTACGATTTCCTAAAATAGTCGATTTTTCGGTCTTCGGCATATTTTTCACTATATATATATATATATATATATATATATATATATTATAAAAAACCTTGTACACCACTGACCTAAGTTCATCAGAGCAGAAGCCATGAAAATATTTATATAATAGACTGAGGTAATCTACATCCCACCAGTGAGAAAGTGGCTGGAGTCGAGCTGCCAGGTCGGGACCAGTCTTTCTTTCAGATTATTCTTTGGAGCCTGTCGAGAAGACTGAAACGAACAACAGGGGCGCCTGACCAGATATAACAACAGTATTCCATGCACGGTCGGATGGTTGATTTTTATATGTGCAAGATGGTTTCAGGCAGTGAATTCCTTCCTAGCAGTGGATTTAGCTATCGACTCAATGTAATGATCCCATTTGAGGTCGGAAGATAAATAAGTCCGAGGAGGCGCAATGTATTGCTTTCAGGGAGACTTGCTTATAAGTAGCACAAGAGATTGCCTGTAATGCTTGACAAATAAGAGTTTCGTGTTAGAAGCATTGAATTTTACGAGTCACTCCTTACCCCAGGACACCACTAAGTGGAGTTTCTTCTTAAGATCAGCATCGAGGTTATGTTTGTCCGCCTTGCCGGATTTCTTACTGATACAGGAGTAAATAGTGGTGCTATCTCCGTAGGTGCCTGAATTTGATCACATCTAGGATATCATTTATGAAGATTAGAAAGAGCGTCAGGCCAAAGATAGAGACTTGGGGGACACAAGTGTTTGTGCGGTAAAATGTGGAGACATGCCCATTCAAGCGAAATTGATTATGCGGTTAGATGGGAAAGATTGGAAAATATCAAGTAAGCGTCCAGTGATACCATAATCCCGAATATGCGCAGGAGGCCAGCGTGCTAAGCCCTATCAAAATCCTTGGAGATATTCAGGGTAACAGCACGACCCTCGCTGGATTTTTGAGGGCCTGGTATATGTACTCCGTGATTGTCGTTAGCATATCGGTAGTAGCCCTGGCAAAGCGGAATCCATATTGTCTGTAAGTTTAATTTCATTTGGAATAAAACTTAAATATGAAATTGGAAAGGAAAAACTTATAAGTGAAATTAAACATCAAATTAATATTTTCAGAGCAGGAATGAATTTTAGAAATATATATTTTGTAGCTCTGTTATGTTATATCGAAGACTGTTCTATTAACTGCAGAAAGATATTTATAAATGTGCATGTGGATACAATGTGAGGACCTGGCTAACGACGAGGTATTTGAGAGGATAGACAAACGAGGATAGATCTCATACTTAATAGAAAGAAGACAGAGATGAGTTTTCTGGGACTTTTCATGAGGAAGGAGGACTTAGAGAACCTAATACTCACAGGACGGATAGAGGGAAAGAGAGACAGGGAAAGCAGCGCGAGACTTACTTGATGGATGGTTGAACGGAGTTTGGGAGAGATACCGTGAAGAAGAATTTTGAGAGAGACAAGAGACAGATCCAAGTGGATGTCCATGATAGCCTACGTCCTACAAGGTCAAGGCTCATGAAGAAAAAAAAAGAATATCCGAAGAAACACAAAAAACAACAACACAAAGAATAAACTTGTGAATTTTAGTACGATTAAATTGTGTCAAAACTCTTAAGGTCATTTTTTGTTTAGCAAATGAATAACAATTTTGAAAACTGTAAAAAGGCAATAAATGATTTAACCAACAGAATTTCTCATTTTAATCTAATAACAGTTGTTTATAAAACTGTTTCCTTGCGAAAAAATCACAATACACACACACACACACACACACACACACACACACACATATATACATACCTATATATATATATATATATATATATATATATATATATATATAATTAGAGCTCGCATAGAGAATTATCCTACCATTGTATGTAAAGGGCACTCTTTAGATTCTCTTATATCTACACTGCATGCTTATACATATATATATATAGTAGTAATAGTAATAAAAAAGCGAAGCAACCGGTTTTGCTTTCGCTCGTCAGGCGTCTACGGGAGATTTAAATTAGAATTCAGATAAAGTGTGTCATGAAAAATGAGGGAAAAAATTATGAATCCGATATATATATATCGTGTGTGATGAATTGAATTCTCAACTCAAATACGCAAAAATGAAAATAACACTGACATCTCATTTTAACAGTTATATCTACCAAAATTACACAAAATACATTGAAATACTGAAGACTAAATGTATTCAATAAAATCATTGGCTTCATCCACGGCATCCAAACGACTTAGTAATCTTGTGCATCTTTTCTGAACGTTTACCTTTTAAAAGTTACTGAATGCCTTTATAAATTCTCACCTTCAGTTCCTTTTTAGTGTAACTAGAAGTCTTTTGGGTCTTTCGCTCAACTTTCTCCCACACACAATAATCAAAGGTTTTATAGTGGGTTATTCGTTCTAGTGAATCGTAGTCGTGTGTTGAAGTCAGATTAACTGAATTTGGCCTCGTTAGTAGATAGCCCACTATAAGTTATAAAAGGGGTTATAAAACAAGAAAATCAAATTAAGTATAGAAACAACATTTTATATATACACATATATCAATTACGGTGTCTTTTACAAATAAAAGGCATGTCTTGAGAATGGGTCCAAAGGACGTTAAAATGTTTATAGGAGTAAATGCTAAAAAGAGAGTTTGTGCGTAAGTATGTATGAGCGTTTGTCAGTTAGGAATGTCTTTGATGTCTCCTCTGCGAAGAAGAAGATGAGAGGGAAAGCCGAGGCGAGCATAGTGTATCACTTGACGAGGTCAAGGAAAGTGCTAATTACTGCTCGTACTTTCTCAACTGGAGATGCTTTTTGTGATCATATGCGTGAAGTCGGGTGCGCAAAGACCAGTTTTGGTCATTTGCTTTCTGGACGTCTGAGGGCAAACATACGGTCCCTCGCTTTGCTCGGTATCATCACAGTTTGCAGTCTGGAGAGTTAGGTAACCAGATCTAAGATGTGATGTAGTCGCAGAAATAGTCTGGCAGACTTGACAAATTTCTCCTGCATGATACAGAGTCTTCTTGCCAACACAGGGTCATCAAATAACCCCAATCCTGATGTAAGCCTCCGCGTTGTATTGAAGCTCTGTGGGGAAAATGAATGAAGGCAGAACGTTGTTATCACTAGTGATCATTCCAGAACAATTCAACAGAAAAAAACACAAACACTGAAGAGTGGAGGCATCAGAATCATGCCTTCACGAAACTTCGAAGTCGGCATAATTGAAACAACACTGCTCATTTAAATGACAAACTTCTCTAAATTAAGTCTATTACCTCTCGACATAGACCACTTCATGACAAAAACCTGCTTGCCTAAAATGTCTTTCTATCAGTAGACTATTGGGAAAAATAGCAATCATTTTTAGCTTTTTTGCACAATCATTTTTAGCTTTTTGTTAAATGTTTTCGCTCTGAATATTCAACTTGACTTTTGCATTGAACAGTTATTGTTATATATCAAAAGGATCAACAGAATATAATAGACGATAAATTGACGTTAGTTACTATTTCTGTCAAAGGCGAAAAAGAACACACGCGATAATTTCAATCAAAACAGGAACGCAGAAAAATATAAAGTATATTGTGTCAAAGACAGAATATGATTTAAATTAAATTATTCAGTCTAAAACAAAATAATGCAGAAACAATGTTCCAGCTCCGAAATATTAACAAGGAGGAAGGGAATGAATTATATTTTAGTAATCCAACAAAAAAATTTTTTTGGTGTCAAAGACAATGTCAAATAAATAGGCGTTGTGCCAGCGTGTCAAAGTTGGAAAAGATTAAACAATGGGAGGCAGAAATGCGATTACATTACAATGCAACAGGTTAAAAGAAAATAATCAGTGTGTCTTTCGGAGAGGACGTAATTAGGTGCAGCTCGACAGGGCTGGACTTATATATAAGTCCAAAGGCGAAGTCAGTGGACTCAGAGAGAACTCAAATAATACAACACTAGCCCGTATCTCCCTTGTATGTGCGCATTCTTCTGACAATCATCTACACACAGCCGTTACAAAGAGAATAAACAGAAATAGGTAATATTTTTTATATATACGTTGTTTGTTCTGTCATTGATGTCAAGACAATCATCATCCTAAGCTCTGGGTTATTCAACATTATTTGATGTTCATATCTTAGGAGCAAGTATTTTCTGCATGCTGTTTTTTTAAAATTAGTATATACTTGTGTTGATATATATATATATATATTTGTGTATTTAGGTAGAAAATTTTCTTTTCAACATGTCAGACCAAATAAATTGTAAAAATTATGTTTGATTATTTTTCAAAAAAAACCGCGAATAATCTTTCGCATATTACAGACAAAGATGCCAGAAATGAGTTATGAACTTGTTTTCATTCAACTCTCAATGTAACCCACGTCTTTTCAACCGCTTTCCGAGATCATCTTCAGAAGCAGAAAAACATGTACAGTAAATTTTAACAACACAGATTTCCGGTTACTTTTGTGACCATAACTCACACTCCTGAAGATAATCTCGGAAAGAGGTTGAAAATATCTAATAACCTTAAGAAATGAATGAAAGTAACATCTGTCAACGTTGCAACTAATTTCTGATATCTTTTGATTTTAATACGCGAAAGATTATCCGTGAGTTTGAACGGTTTTTATTAAAAATAAGCAAATATATTGTTTGCAATTTATTTAATCTGAGATGTTTAATCTATCTATCTAAACTTATTTATAAATGAAACTTTTTTTGTGTGTGTGTGTGCCTGTATGTGTGTATCCGTTACCTATATACCTATCGGCGGAACCGATTTTCTTGAAAATTTACACAGTTGTACTATAAGCGTCTGTGAGTGTTCTTAGCTAGGTTTTGTGTCGAGGTACCCTCGATAAATATCGAAAATCGATAATCGAAAAAATCTAGTGGTCCAATTTTAATGAAATTTGATACACTCATAGACAAAGACATAAAAAACGATATTCAGAAGCTTCAAGGTTGCAATTCGTACAATAGTACAGAAAATCGATAATATATATATATATATAAAAGGCAAGATGTCTGTGTGTGTGTCTCTGTTTATCTGCCTGTATGTCCTTTATAGAAATCCACAATTTTTATCCGATTCTCACCAAACTTCACACAAATATTCTTTAGGCAGAGTCTGAGCTCCAAGACTATGGATTAGTTTTAAAGCTTTCATTACACCCGAGCAACGCCGGGCTATACTTCTAGTATATATATATATAATTCTACGTCCATAAAACGACTTGGATATTCATCCTCTATGCAATCATTAAGTGTTTTTGATGAGCTAAGTTAAATTTTAGCGTCAGTTCATGAAAAGCAACTAACAAGAATAATGATATAGTTGTAGTATAATTTGTATATTTATTAATAAATAAGTTATAGCTTTGTAATTATATCGAGCACAGTGCTATTAGCACAGAAAATATTTATATATGCATGTCTATCTATCTATCTATCTATCTATCTATCTATCTATCTATCTATCTATCTATCTATCTATCTATCCCGGCCAAAAGGAAGTAGATATTTAGCCACACTGATGAGCTGAGATACAGCAAAACAGGCTTATATATATATATATATATATATATATATATATATATATATATATATAGTAAACAGCCGTAGTGAGTGAGAGCATTACGACGATGTCCTCATGAAACTTCGAAGTCGGCATGTATCTGCTCTGTTACAGAAACAACATTTTGTACTCATCATTGCACTATCCACACTCCGATATTGGCCCTTGAGAATAAAAACCTGCTTACCAAAATAGATTTTATCAGTAACACCACTAAAAAACAACAACCTTGACGTTGCCATTATTCCAATTAAACTCTCTATCTATCTATATATATATAAACTCTCTCTCTCTCTCTCTCTCTATATATATATATATATATATATATATATATATATAAGCCTATATTATCTTCGATATTGACCAGTCGTTCTTCATAAATATAGAACATTTTAACCAATGTTAAATATTTAAGGCTTTTAGAAGAAGTTTGGCGTAATTCGAAGATGAGCTGGTGTCGTCAGAAACATTATCCAAACAGCATATGTTGCATTATTTTTAATATGTGCCTTTCTCTAAATCCTATTCGTCAGTATATCAAAACAGAAGAAAATATTTTATACTTGGAATTATATTGAAAACTTTCTATATCAATAAAACACGCATATGGAAATGGTACACATAGATGGCAATAGAAAAAATAGTATTTCAAATTGTCAAATATGAGAAAAAAGAAGTATTTCTTGAAACACGAAAATATTACAGCTGCAAAGTGAAAAGCACACGTCTTATTGTTTTTAGATTTTTTTAATCATTTTTTTCTGTTTCTTATGTTGCCTAGTTGTTTTATAGAGCTTTGTGTCTGGATGTCCTTATCATAAGATTGACCAACACATTACGTTGAAACACTGGTTTCCTACCATCATTGAATTTGAACAACGTCAGTACTTAGATGAGCGATAGTTCTGGAATAGCAATTGTTGTAGGCTTGGATGTGCGGCTGGTGTAATTGTGTTAATTCGACAGACTCTGGCATGCTGGCCTTCTACGCAAACTGCGGATCTATGGTATAACTGGACATTTGTTTGACCTAATCCAGTCTTTCCTCTCTAACCGCAAATTGAAGGTGGTATTAAACGGACAGGCCTCCAATAACTATCATACAAACGCGGGTGTCACTCAAGGCTCTATCTTAGGTCCTACGCTTTATCTGATCTACATTAATGATCTTCCCAATGCCATAAGAACCCAAAGAGGGATGTACGCCTATGACACCACAGTTTACTCTCGCCTCGATCAAAAATCTAGTGTGGGCGACAAAACAAACCTCGCTGCCGAGCTTGAAAAGGACTTCCAATCCGTAGTGGACTGGGGTAAGAAATGATGTTTCCAAGACGAAGCTGCTATCAATTAACCATCATAGACAATCGCACTTACCTCCCATTAGTATGGAACAGGCTTGCCTCCCAGTGAATAAAACACTACGCCTCACAATCTCAGCGGATCTCAAGTGGAATGACTATATCGAATCCATTGCTAAATCCGCTGCTATGAAAGTCGGTTCTCTGTGCAGTGTATTGAATACTGCTGCCACATCTGGTCGGGTGCTCCTGCTATTCTCCTTGGGGTTCTTGACAAAATCCAACGGAGAATCTGTAATGTGATTGATTCCGATTTGGCAGACCGACTACAGTCACTCTCTCACCGGCGTGACGAGGTTTCCCTGTGCCTCTTCTATAAATACTTTCAAGCCTTCTGCTCCGACGAACTTAGATCACTGGTACCCCCTAGGTACGAATTTGCACGAGATATAGATTAGCAAATAGGTCCTACTCTCTTACAGTGAAACCGATAAAATGTAACCGCAATTTCTACTCCAACAGCTTCTTTTCTCGCACTTTCCGCTTGTGAAATTCCTTTTCACATACTTGCTTCCCCGACAGCTACAATCTCCATGAGTTTAAATGTAAGGTGACATCCTAACACACTAAGTCGCATCCATTCTCTTAAATGCTCTTCCCATCTCCCCAATACTCATCTTTAATATCCTTACCCATGTATCACTCTCCTTCTGACATTTCCTATATCTAACCACTCTTTCTCATCACCTTCCCTTATGTAACCTCCTGCGCAATAGTGGCAGTGGAATGCCTTGCTTGGAGTAAAATGATTAAAGAACAAAAATTGGAGAGCTGTCATTAGGAATTAGAATTGTCACCAAAGTAATACGGGCGACAATTCTAATTTCTATTGCGTTAATTATATCCACTTATGCGCAAATACATTTTGGAAATAAATCCACCTTCATCTCCATGAGCTATGGGTTAATTAGCATGACTTGAATCACTAAATCATTATTATCCCAAAAATCTATAACACTTACGATCTAAAAACATTTCTGGCTTTAAATAGCCTGCCGTAAAAGGTGTAAAAGAGAAAATAATAAGATTGTCTTATCACATCTAAATCTTTTAATATATTGTCCTTTAAAAGCGAGATACTATGCATAGTTTATACTTTTTTATATTTTTGTCTATATTTCTGAGATGAAGTAGAATTTACAGTATTTACATTATTCGGACTATTGTTGCCATTTAATAAAATAAAATAAAATAAAACATAAAATTAGCATTTATATTATTCCTCATCTTTGTTGCCATTTGTACGACGTTTTGATCGTTGTAAGCTCCGGCCTTCTTCCGGTGCTAGGAATTTCGAACCGAACCCTTTATTACAATCTCTGGTGTATATGAACTCCATTCCTTGTGTAGCAGAGTACATATAACCTAGTGATTGTAATAAATGCTTCGGTTCGAAATTCCTGGCACCTGAAGAAGGCTGGAGCGTACAACGATCAAAACGTCGTACAAATGGCAACAAAGATGTGGAATAATGTAAATGCTAATTTTATGTTTTATATTATTTCATTTTATTTTTTTCTGTTGGTTATGCTTTTCACAATCATTTATGTGCTGGTTAGAATTTATTTTCTGTGTTCATATCGCAAGACTGGTCACCTATTGCAGTTGTAGTGTCAAATTATCTACCGCAAGAACAGCTGGTCTGGTGCACTCGCTATAAATTTAGTTATTCTTGGTAAAGTTCATAGAAAAATCGACAATATTATTTAACCTAATCTTATATCTCGTCATCAGTTAATTTCCCAGTTTTGTGACCTAGATATCATGTGGCTTTTCTCTAAGTACCTTCATGGTAACTGTTCTGAAGAATTTTCCATTATGGTACCTAGACTTTATAAATTCAAGGTCTCATCCTTTTACAATTGAAATGGCTAAGTTGACCTTTAGTTATATGCTGAGAGTTTCTTCTATCTCACTTCTTTTTAGTAGATCTTCTAGTTTGATTGCTTCCCTTTAATTTTCAAAAATTTGAATGCAATGTCAATCATTACTTTTTGTCATCATAATTATTATTCTTTCTCTTTAATAATGTTTTTTTAGGTATTCTCTAACACTCAGTAACACATTTCTTCTGAACTTCATTATATTGCTTTTTAAAAAGGCAGCAAAAATATTTTGTCTAAAGTAAAAAGAAACTTCGGAACTGTTTTATGAGATCGCCTGTTAAATTAAAATATTAAAATTCTTTCTTGGAGATGTATGTTGTGACGTAGCAGAAAAAGTTTTATCTTCCATCCAATAAAATAATTTATTTTGCATTCATCCAGATAAGGTGAATATCAGTCTGATTAAAAGAACTCTTTGTCTAAATACGTACGAAGCAGAGATGAATCATTGAATTCATCCACGTGAAGCAATTGCAACCATTGAAATTAATCGACGCTTTTCGAAATTTAACACAAACCCTAAAATGTATGAGAACTCATATATTTCCAGATACCTTTAATGAATGGACAATATTGGGTTTTACTACAGATAGGACAACAATTGGTGAGAATTCACGTTTCGAAATTGTTCCACATAGATATTAATCCAGTGAATGAAGATTTTTAGAGCATCTAATAGGTTTGAAACCATATGTGCTATATTTACAATCAAATGACTGTCGCCTAGTCCTCTCGGCCAAGAAAGGAAATTGATGCTGAGCATCAGGAAGAGACAACTGAAGTTCCTGGGACATGCAATGAGGAAGGAGAGCCTGGAGAACCTGATACTGACTGGAAAGATAGAAGGAAGGAGAGACAGAGGAAGGCAGCGGATAACATATTTGCAGGGACTGATCAGGTGGATGACGGAACGGGGGTTACCAGGAGCAACAGGAGCAAACATACTAAGAGCCACAAGGGATAGGTAGACGTGGAGAGCCATGATTGCCTACGTCCTGAAGGGACAGGGTACATAGAAGAAGAATCGGTTTGAAACAAGCAATTACGTCTATTTTTTATAAGTACAATATGAGCTTCGATGGTTTGGATATTTATTGATTCATTGTTTTCTTTTGTTAACACTAGTTGCCAACGTGAGGCAAAAGTGTCAAAAAATCCCCGCTATGAAAGCCACAACCGGGTTAGAACTCGTTTAGCTGACTTCTCTTTCCTACTTCTTGTTACAATATGTGTTGCGGATAGCGTCTCGAAACGAGAAATCATAGAGCTGAATTCAGTTTCCAGTTGAATTAGTTGTGTTCAGTTATTCACGAAATGGGCTCGGAATGATAAGGGAGCCGAATTCGAATTCCAGTTGAATTCCTTGCATTCACTTTTTTTTTAAAATCATTTCACCGCAAGCAAGGCTTTCCACTACCACTATTGCGTAAAGGGTTATACAGGGGAAGGTAAAGATAAAGGATGGTTAGATATAGGAAATGTCAGAAGGAGAGTGATAGCCGAGTAAGGATACCGAGGCTGAGGGTTGGGTAGATGGGAAGAGTGTTTGAGAGAATGGATGCGAGTTAGTGTGTTAGGAGGTGTCTATTGACCTTACATTTAAAATCCTGGAGATTGTAGCTGTCGTGGAAGCAATCATGTGGAAGGGAATTCCACAGGCGGAAAGTGCGAGAAATGAAGCTGTTGGTTACGTGCAAATACCCTTACAAAAGATATTAATCCGTCACTTCCCTCCAGTTATGGGTTAAATAACAAGAAAGACTAGGTTTAATAGCATTGGCCTGTAACCAGTATACCTCAGGAAGTAATGGCTACCTACTGCGGGATAATCTTCTGTCCAGTCAGTCATGTCTCTTTCGAGACATGATCGCCCAAGCGTGTATCACGTATGGCACTTAACTGACTGAATGATCTTTAGGCAATGTATAAAGCCCTCATTTCCTCCTCCAGCTATGGGTTGAATAATAGGACTGATTGGCTTTTTTAGCTTCTACATCCTTGGCTAGCCACCAGTCTACCGCAGAAAGAAATGACAAACTACTGCGGTAAAATCCTCTGCATAGTCAGTCATGGGTCGAAAGAGACATGATCGCCCAAGCGTATATAATGTATGACACTTAACTGACAGAGTACTGAATAGCAGAAGAAATTGTGTCTATAGCCTTGGTTGGCAACCATTCTACCGCAGAAAGGAATGGCAACATACTACAAGAAAATCTTCTCCGTACTCAGTCAAATAGCAACCTACTGCGGATAATGTTACCTCGTAGTCAGCCATAGATCGACATATCACGTATGGTACCTAACTGACAGACTGGATAGTTAGTTGGTATTTATTTGTTATTTCCTCCGAGATCTCGTACTTTGCAAAGGATATTTAACCACTCAAACTGCTCATGATTTTCTTCTTTTTTTTTGGAATAATAATTGACTAACCTCTAAATATATTAACAAATGAAGATACCATCGAAAAAGAAAAAGACACCTTGAACATTATTAAGTCATCCTTACTGCTAGAACATCTGATTTCTTTTCTAGATAAACTATTTTGAAAATTAAGTGAAGTGAGTGATTGATATTTGTTTAACGGCATATCAACCTCTGTGGGTTATTTAATGCCAAAAAGGTAGGGTTTTAAGGTATTTTTATTTCATAATGTTCGGTCATAGTGGAAAGGTTGATTTAGTAAGATTTTTAAAAAAAATTTTGTTTTTATTCTTTTTTATTTTAGAAAACTGAAAATGTCTTCTAGTTTTGTATTTAAAAATGTTTTGCTGAGAATTATTTTTTCCTTCAAAATGTATTATGGTAATAATTTTTTTCAAAAATGTATTATTTCTAATATTCTTCTTTCAAAAATATATATATTTCTATAAAAGTATATTTTTATACTTTCATAGTGTTTTGACCCCAGTTTGAATTTTTGCCCATAGATGGGATCTTAACCTCCAGGTGGGAGTGGACCTGGGAACAACAGCAATTAAGAAATGGTTCTCTGCTTATCACAACCCACCAATCAGAGACCTTGCTGCCTGATGCAGGTTTACCGTCATACACAGGACCAGATAATTACCTGAAACAAACCGAATAATGTCTTTCTAACATCTTTCCCACTTTCCCTGATCACCTATACGTCGTCTCTTGGCGTCGATTTTCACTTCCAACCGAACTGTCCTTGATATTTTCAGCTGATGTATCCAGTTTGTTTGAGTTTGAGTTTTGATTAACGGCATATCAAAATCTGTGGGTTATTTAATGCCGAAAAGGTAGAGTTTTAAAATATTTTATAATGTTCCGTTATTGTAAGAAGGTTAATTTAGTCAGATTTCGATGAAACATTTTTTTTTATTTTTATTTTATTTTAGAAAATTGAAGATGTTTTTTAGTTTTGTATTCAAAAATGTATTGCTGGTAATAATTTTTTCCTTCAAAAATGTACGATGGGAATAATTTTGTTTTTCTTCAACAAAAATAAGTAATTTGAATATTTTTCTCTTCAAAAAATGTATTGTTGACAATATTTTTCATTTTAAAAATGTATATTTTTCTATAAAAGTCTCTTTCTCTCTCTCTCTCTCTCTCTCTCTCTCTATATATATATATATATATATATATATATATATACTAGCAGTATAGCCCGGCGTGGCTCGGGTGTAATGAAAGCTTTAAAACTAATCCATAGACCTGGAGCTCAGACACAGCCTAAAAAGTATTTGTGTGAAGTTTGGTGAGAATCGGATAAAAATTTTGGATTTGTATAAAGGACATACAGACAGATAAACGGACACACACGCAAACATCTTGCCTTATATATATATATATATATATATATATATATATATATATATATATTAGCGATTTTATGCACTATTGTAAGAACTGCAACCTTGAAACTTCTGAATATCGTTTCTTATGTCTTTGTCTAGGAGTGTATCAAATTTGATTAAAATCGGACCACTCCTTCTATAATCCGAGTTTTTTCGATTATCGATTTTCGATATTTATCGGGGATACCTCGACACAAAACCTAGCTAAGAACGTAGTATAGTACAATTGTGTAAGTTTTCAAGAATATCGGTTCAGCCGTTTCAGAATCTATAGATAACTGATACACACACATATACACACACACACACACACATACACACAGATAAATTTCCATTTATAAATAAGTTTATATATATATATATATATATATATATATATATATATATATATATATTTCTATAAAAGGCTATTTTTATACTTTCATAGTGTTTTGACCCCAGTTTGAGGGTCAACTATTGGCCATAGATTGGACCCTAACAGGTGGACCTGGGAACAACAGCAATTAAGAGGCGGTTCCATGCTTCTCACAACCTCTAAATCAGAGGCCTTGCTGCTGGATGCAGTTTACCGTCATACCTAGGACCGATCCAGTTTGTATCTTCACCTTGACGACCCGATAGACAGTTGAAAGGCTGATACCAACAATACCTGCAATGTTTCTGTGAAGCTTACCAGTGTGTTCGTGCAGCGTTACAAAAGTTGCATGCGTTCTTGGAGTAAGGTACATCACAGACAATGGCCATTAGACAACTATTCAACAGTTGAGACAGTAGTGTCTGAGTGTGTTAAAAATCTGCTGCAATCACTGATGAGGCAATATTTTTAAGACCAAATAAATTTCAATATCTTCTTCTATGTGCCTTGCCCTTTGTGGACGTAGACGATCATGCCTCTCGACATCTCCCTATTCCTGGTGACACACTTTCTCCTGTAACCCTCATTTTGTCACCCACCTGCTCAGGCCCATCAAATATGTTATCCGCTGCTTTCATCTATCTCTTTTTCCCACTATCTGGCCTATTAGTATCAAGTTCTCCAAGCCCTTCTTCTTTATTGCATGTCCCAGAAGCTTTAATTGTCCCATCTTGATACTCAGTATTAATTTCCTTTTTGTTTTCATCCTTTCAAAACTTTGCCATTGCTCACATCCTCGGTCCACGATATCCGCAGCATTCTTCTGTAGAAAAATACTTCAGCTGTTTCAAGTTTTTCCTTCATCTTTGTTGATAATGTCAGAAACATTCACTGCCATATTGAAGAACTGACATCGCATAGCAATCTAGTACTCTCTTCTTTGTTTCTAGTGAAACTTTTCTGTCTCTTAATTTACTCAGCCTCGGGACGAATCATTCGCCCTGCTATTTCGCCTTCAGATCTCTATGTCACACTTTCCATCTTTTGTTATAACACTTCCCAAGTATTTAAAGTTTTTGTACTTGCTTGATTTTTGTATTCCACATTTGTATTTGTCATTTGGGGGCTGCTCCTCTTGCTGATGACCATGCATTTCGTTTTGTTGCTGTTTATTTCTAGTTGTTTTTGTCACTCTTCAGTTAGCTTCTGTAGAAGGTCTTGTGGTTTCCTTTCTGTCTGCAATTAGCACTGTATCATCTGCTTAGCTTATATGGTTCAAATTGTGGCCTCCGATGACAAATCCTGGCATAACATTTAGGGTCCTCAGAATAGTCTTCCTCTACAAGTTGATGATACACCTCTAATATAGAACCATATCACAGTACATCACTGAAAATAGACTAACTTGAAAAAATAAATAGTGGGTCTAAGACTGACGATATAATAAAAGAAAGGGTTTTAAAGCTTATGTTTCAATTAATTTACACAAGGATGTATGTAGAGCAACACGGATAATTCGTATTACCTTATCTTACAGCCCTTATTTATTATCTAAACTATCTTCTCGTTTTTTTTTCTCATTTTCTATTGTTTTTTTTTATACAGGGTGTACATAAACTTCGTGTGCACTTTAAAAAAAATTATGACTTTATTTGTGTTTGCGATACAAATAATTTATAAAAATGCTTAGAAAGAAGTAAATCAATATTTGTAAAGATTTTATTGAAATTGTATTTAAGTTTCCACATGTCCTCCATCATTAGCATTAAAAAGGGTCTTGATTAGTGTTTTTACTTCTTGATTATTTGAAAGGACATATTTTGTTATCAAGTTTGTCGTGTATCATCAACTTTTAAGAAACCTTCCATGGCTACAGCAGCAGACAAAAGAATGATAGATTCCGGCCACCTCCGCATTGCCCCATAAATGTCTGCCCTTTTAAAATCAAAAGCTCTCTTTTCCCATACGACACAGAATAAAACGCGAATTTCCTTCTAAGGTTAAGCTTCTTTTATGTTCTAGTAATTGTTGTTTGTGTAAATGTTTCTTTGGAAATGTCAAAAGTTCCATCACATGACTTTGCTCTTTTTTGAAAATTTGTGAATCTCTAAGGACATCGATGTCCACGCAGCTGGTTTGCAATTCGGTACGAGTGCTACATTTGCTGTCATCAAGACCCCAAGGAAAAGCCATCAAATACCTAATGTGAATAAGTAAATAACTGAAAGAAGAAAATTTAAACAGGGAAGAAGAGACGACGAAGTAGAATAAGAAAAATGAGAAAAAATAAAGGAGAATGAGAAGGAGGATAAAAGATAGGAGTGGAAAAGAAAAGAGGGGATAGAAAGAAGAAAAAGAGATAAAGAGGTGGCTCTAAATAAGAAAAAAAGAAGAAGAAGAAGAAGAAGAAGAAGAAGGAAGGAGGAGGAGGAGGAGGAGGAAGGAAGGAAGGAGGAGGAGAAGGAAATGCATGGCCTTGAGGAATGAAGAAAAAATGTTAAAATAAAGTAGGAGAGGAAAAGTTAAGAAGAAGAAAAAGAGGAAAAAAAAAGAAGAAGAAAAAGAAGAAGAAGAAAGAGGATGAAGAGGAGGAGGAGAAGGAAATGTATGGTGTAGAGGAATGAAGAAAAAATGTAAAAATAAAATAGGAGAGAAAGAGTTAAGAAGAAGAAAAAGTAGAAAAAAGAAGAAGAAAAAGAAAAAGAAGAAAAGAAAAAGTAGAAGAGGAAGAAAGAGAAGGAGAAAGAGTTAAGAAGAAGAAAAAGAGCATAAAAAGAAGAAGAAGAAAAAAAAGAAGAAAGATGAGGAGGAAGAGAAGGAAATGTATGGTGTAGAGGAATGAAGAAAAAATGTTAAAATAAAGTCGGAGAGAAAGAGTTAAAAGAAGAAAAAGAGGAAAAGAAAAAGAAAAAGAAAGAAGAGGAGGAGGAGGAACATAAAATGCATGGTGTAGAGGAAATAGGAAAAAATGTTAAAATAAAGTAGGAGAGAAAAGTTAAGAAGTAGAAAAAGATGAATAAAGAAGAAGAAGAAAAAGAAGAAGGAAGAGGAGGAGGAGGAGGACGAAATGTATGGTGTAGAGGAATGAAAAAATGTTAAAATAAAGTAGGAGAGAATGAGTTAAGAATAAGAAGAAGAGGAAAAGAAAAAGAAGAAGAAGAAAAAGAAGAAAAAAGAGTAGGAGTAGAAGGAAATGTATGGTTTTGAGGAATGAAGAAAAAAATTTAAAATTAAGTACGAGAGAAAGAGTTAAGAAAATGAAAAAGAGGAAAAGCAAAAGAAGAAGAAGAAAAAGAAAAAGAAGAAATAGGAGGAGGGGTAGAAGCAAATGAATGGTGTTGAGGAATGAAGAAAAAGGGTTAAAATAAAGTAGAAGAGAAATAGTTAAGAAAAAGAAAAAGAAAGAAAGAAAGAAGAAGAAGAAGAAGAAGAAAAAGAGAAAAAACTGAGCGTTTTAGATACAATGTTTCAAAAAAAAGAGAAAGAAGTGTAAATAAGAAGCAGAAATAATAACGAAGAAACAGAAATATGAAAGTAGAAGTAAAAACGGGGGAAAATAACAGTAATATACAAAATCAGAAATAGAAAAAGATTCAAGAATAGGGAAGATAAAAAAAAGAAATAAAGAAGAATAATCAGGAATTTTGAGTAGAAAAATAAAAAGCAAATAAAAAGAAAAAGAAGAAAGAGAAGGAGAATGAGGAGAAGCAAAAATAAGGAAAAAGGAAATAATACAGAAGGAGTAAAAGAATAAATGATAGGGAATAATAATTAGGAATAGGGAAGACGAAGACGAAATAGGGAAGGAGAAAAATGATCTGGAATGAAGAAGAAGAAGAAACGAATAATAATATTCAACAATAAGAAAGAAGAAGAAGAAATCGGGAAGAAGGAGAAAGGACTGAGTAAAATAGATTAAAAGGGAATAAGAAGCGTCAGTGGAGAAGAAATGGGCGAGGAGAAACATGTTTCTAGAAAAACAGATAGGAAAGGTACAGGAGCAGGAATATAGGCGAAAAAGGAAACGACAAAGAAAAAGAATGGACAAGAAAGAAGAGGAAGAAGAAATAGGGAAGAAGTAGAAAGGACTGAGTAAAAGAGATTAAAAGGGAATAAGAAGCGTCAGTGGAGAAGAAAAAGAAGAGGAGAAATATGTTTCTAGAAAAAAGAGATAGGAAAGGTACAGGAGCAGGAATATAGACAAAACAAAACGACAAAGAAAAAGAATGCACAAGAAAGAAGAAGAAGAAGAAGAAGAAGGGAAGAAGTAGAAAGGACTGAGTAAAAGAGATTAAAAAGGAATAAGAAGCGTCAGTGGAAAAGAAAAGGGCGAGGAGAAACATGCTTCTAGAAAAACAGATAGGAAAGGTACAGGAGCAGGAATATAGGCTCAAAAGTAAACGACAAAGAAAAAGAATGCACAAAAAAGAAGAAGAAGAAGAAATAGGGAAAAAGTAGAAAGGACTGAGCAAAAGAGATGAAAACGGAAGAAGAAGCGTCAGTGGAGAAGAAAAGGACGAGGAGAAACATGTTTCTAGAAAAAGACATAAGAAAGGTACAGGAGCAGGCATATAGGCGAAAAAGAAAACGATAAAGAAAAAGACAGCACAAGAAAGAAGATGATGATGAAGAAGAAGAAGAAGAAGAAGAAGAAGAAGAAGAAGAAGAAGAAATAGGGAAGAAGTAGAAAGGACTGAGTAAAAGAGATTAAAAAGGAATAAGAAGCGTCAGTGGAGAAGAAAAGGACGAGGAGAAACATGTTTCTAGAAAAACAGGAAAGGTACAGGAGCAGGAATATAGGCGAAAAAGAAAACGATAAAGGAAAAGACTGCACAAGAAAGAAGAAGAAGAAGAAGAAATATAAAAATAGACGAAGCATGAATACCGAAGTTGAAGAAGGAATAGGAAAGAAAAAGAATAAAGAATTGAAGAATCATGAAATAGTTACGAAGTACTTGTAGAATGAAGAATAGAGATAAAAGAGCAGATATATAGAATAAGAATTCTCAGGAATATGAAAGAAGAAAAACAAAAAGAACAAAGAATGCGTAGAAGAAAACAAAGCAGGAATAGAGCAAAAAATAAAGAAGAAAATGGGTCTCATTGGAATTAATGATTGTCGAATAAGTTGGTTGCCTACATTTTTTTTTATATCTGCCAATGTTTTAGATTATCAATGCGTTCTTTTGAAAGGCAAAAGAATGACGTCGCACTTTATGAATATATGAGTCGTTAATTTGCTTTTGAATCTTATCTTTTCGACTTAACATTTTATCTCCACCAACAGATGAAATTGATGAAATTTTATTCCTACGTGTGTTGCTATCTGACGGAAACCTTTCCAAATAAAAAAAGAAAGAAAGAAGAGAGCAGCTAAAGTAAAATTAAGTTTAAGAGCTGATAATAAAAAAATAATGAATGGGAAAATGAAAAGAATAACGAAATGCAAAGATTAAACTATACAAAATAGACTTGAACGAATGAAAACACTAGAATGCAGAAGGAAAGAAAGATTCACCTAGAACAGTAAAGAATAATAAAGTAAAAAGTAGGTGAACAAAGGTAGAAGAAAAATGAAAGAAAAAACAGACAGATAAAAGAAATATAAAAAATGAATTTAACTGAAAAATTAAACAAGAAGGAAATGACTGGATCGAAAATAAAATGGACAATGAAAAAAATTTCGAATAGAAGAAAAGAAAATATGAATATAAATAAACAAAAGAAATATAGAAAATGAAATGTAAAAATATTAGGTTGTTGCAAAAGTTCGTAAACAATTGCAAAAAATTGAAATTTTACTCGCCAAGTAATCTAAGGTTACCAGAAAACACTTGCAAAAATTGAAATCTTACTCGCCAAGTAATCTAAGGTTATCAGAAAACACTTGCAAAAAATTGAAATTTTACTAGCAAAGTAATCTAATGTTGCCAGAAAACACTTGCAAAAATTGAAATCTTACTCGCCAAGTAATCTAAGGTTACCAGAATACACTTGCAAAAAATTGAAATTTTACAAGCCAAGTAATCTAATGTTGCCAGAAAACACTTGCAAAAATTGAAATCTTACTCCCCAAGTAATCTAAGGTTACCAGAAAACACTTGCAAAAAATTGAAATTTTACTAGCCAAGTAATCAAAGGTTAGCAGAAAACACTTGCAAAAAATTGAAATCTTACTCGCCAAGTAATCTAAGGTTAACAGAAAACACATTTAAAAATTGAAATTTTACTCGCCAAGTAATCTAAGGTTACCAGAAAACAGTTGCAAAAAATTGAAATTGTACTCGCCAATTAATCTAAGGTTACCAGCAAACACTGGCAAGAAAATGAAATTTTCCTCGTCAAGTAATCTAAGGTTACCAGAAAACACTTGCAAAAATTGAAATTTTACTCGCCAAGTAATCTAAGGTTACCAGAAAACACTTGCAAAAAATTGAAATTTTACTCGCAAAAACAACAATAATTATTGCTCAAAATAAACACCATCATTTTCCAAGACTTAGATAAGAATAATAATGATTCATCAATTCGTCTTTACATGAACAGTCGAACATTAACTCGAACCGATAATCTTATAATTCTAAATGATATTTACAGATGAGCAGAAACGTAAAACGTAAACATTTAAACATTAAAAACGAGCAGCATGTAAACATTTTGATATTTACAAATGTGTATAGCAGTATGCATTTAAATAGAAATAAGCAAAAGGCAAATAATTTGATATGTCCAAATGAAGTCAAAAACATTCAAATTTTTGAAATGGCCACAGAAGTAAACATTTACTTTAATAATATGAGCAAAAATTCAAAAGTTGAAAATTTTAAAATGGACCCAAAAAGAAACATTCATACAGTTAAAATGAGCACAAACGTAAACATTTATATATTTCAAAATAAGCACAAAGGTAAACATTTATATATTTCAAAATGTGCACAAACGTAAAAATTTATATATTTCAAAATGAGCACTAACGTAAACATTTATATATTTCAAAATGAGCACAAACGTAAATGCTCCAAAATGAACACAAAATGAAAACGTTTATATATCTCTAAATGAATACAACAGAAAACATTGATATATTTCTAAATAAACACAAATATATACATTGATATATTTCGAAACCAGCACAAAAATAAACTTTTACATATTTCAAAATATGCCCAAAACTAAACATTGATATATTTCAAATTGAGCACAACATTAAACTTATATATACTTGAAATGAGTACAAAAGTAAACGTTTATATATTTTGAAATGAGCACAAAATTAAATTTTTTATTTACTTAAATGAGCACAAAAGTAAACAGTTATATAATTCGAAATGAGCACAAAAACATTTATATGTTTCGAAATGAGCAAAACCTACACATTTATGCTAAACTGATTTGCTCATTTTGAAGTATATAAAGGATTATGCTGGTGCTCCTTTCCCACGTAACCCACATGGACCATGTCTCTTCAAATAAAGACATTTTTGTTTTTCCGAGCTGTATCTTTGTCGATTTTATCTACAACCGGATGTATTTGTCTCTCACATTCACCGTGTCCATTGCCTTTCAAGCCAATTGTAACTTTAGTTGACATTATCTAAGGTCGGATATAGCTGTCAATTACATCCGCTGTTCAACGTAATATATTACACTGACATCTCGGCTCCAGTCACGTTTCCATCGCTATGATAAACCTTTTGGTGCCTTTTCTATACATCCTTTGGAAATAGTTGTAACGAACTTTCCTCTATGGTATCTAGATTTTATGTTATGGTGCAAATAATTCATTACCGGCAACACGGCTAGTATCCTAAGCCAGATTTATATTATAACAGCTAGAAAAATGTTATAACAGGAATTGAAATTCATACTGAGTTATAACAAGTAGAAATATTTTTATACATCCTTCTGTAGATAAAGTCAACAAACGGACAACGTTATGTATATGTTAATCACATCCGCCTGTTCTTAGTCGTTCAAGGTAATATATTACGATTTGTGGTTTTTCCAGTTGTCACTTTGTTGACTTAATCAGCAGCCGAGTGCATATGACAATCACACACGCTGAGCCCATCGCCGCCCAAGGTAATATATCACAAAGCAAGGCAATGCGACCACTAAGACGCAATGGTTTAGAAAATTTCCGAAGTAAATCATTGTAGAGAGACAACAACAAAGAAACAAGATTTAAGAAGAGAGAAGACAACAATTGGCCTTGTATTTAAATTTTTGATTAATGTTGACTGGAAACAAAAAGAAAAACACAAGAGAGTTCCGCAGTTTTTTCAACTGTAAATTGTTTAAACCTTGCAAACAAACTGGTTCTAAATACATCTTTTTCTTCTATGTGCTCTGTTCCTTTACAGGACGTAAGCAACCATGGTTTTCCATGTTTCTCTACCCCTGGTGGCTTTTAGCACGCTTTCTCCTGTTACGCCATACAACTCTCGTTCTGTCATCCAGCTGATTAGTTCCTTCAAATATGTCATCCGCAGCTTTCCCCTGTCTCGTTTTCCCTCAATCTGGTCTGTTATAAAGCGTTTTTAGCGGTTATAATATTAAGTCTTTCTTAGACTATTCACCGTCAGATCTGTTAAAATATACATTAGTCTGACTCCAACGGTTTTCCTGGCTCACTAACTAAATCGCGTATTACATTGCATAATATAAAATTAACTTCTATTTCATTTTTTAAGGCTCAAATAACAGTGTTTTAAAATAGTTCAGTATATTTTGTTAACCCATCTGCAATCCTAATTTTTTGAACGGTTACTATTCCATCCTAAATTTGTATTTTAATAAGATCTATGCTGAGGACGCAGCCATTTACCCCCGCTTTGATAAGAAATCTGCCGTGGCTGACAAAGCAAACTTCGCTGCTAGTCTTGAAAAGGACTTACAATCTGAGGTGAACTGGGGTAAGAAATAGCTCGTAAATTTTAATGCTTCCACAACGATGCTGCTGTCTTTTAGCCACCATAGACAACCCCTTCTACTCACCCATCAGAATTAATCAGACTAGTCTTCCTGAAAGCAATACACTGCTCCATCTTCGCCTAACTCTATCATACGACAAGTGGAACGACTACATTGAGTCAATGGTAGGAAGGCTGGTTCCCTGTGTAGAGCCAGGGAGTTTTCCATCTAAATCCATCTTGTACATATATAAATTTACCATCAGCCCGTGCATTGAATACTGCTGTAAAATTTGATTGGAGGCCCCTGCTATTCATCTCGGGCTTCTTGACAAAATCCAAGGGAGAATCTGCAATGTAACTGATCCCGAGCTGGTAGCTCAACACCAGTCATTTTCTTACCGACGTGATGTGGCTTCCTTCGGTCTTTTCTACAAATACTTTCACAGCTTCTGCTCCAATAGGCTTAGCTCCCTGGTGCCTGCTTTGCATTAATATACTAGAGCTCTACTCTAGCGGCTAGACCGAACCCTTTTACAGTGGAACCAATCCAATGTAACTTTAACTTCTACTCTACCAGCTGATTTGCTCGCATTTTCCCACCTGTAGAATTCTTTTTCGTATACTTGCTTCCCTTATAGCTACAATCTTCAAGAATTTACATGCAAGTCAATTGCCATCTCTTACCTCCTCGACTGGAATCTTTTCCCTGACAACTCTTGTATCATGTTCTCTTTCCTTTCCAATCTACTCTCATGCAGCTCTATTCACACCAATGTTATTTGACACTCCCGTAACTTGTTCTTCGTTCTTATTACTTTAACCTCTGCACACCAATTTCAGTTCTACATTGTTTGGGTTGAAATATTAGAAAAAAATATGGTACACAAGCATTACAGTCTATTCGACGTATGTGTTGGAATTCTTTTTTTATTTTTATTTGTTTCGAACAATAAATTGATGAAAGAAGCCTGTGATCTGTCTGCAACCCAATTTTTTTTACTGCAAATATAATAACTAAAGCCTCTTTTTTAATATGACTGTATTTTTCTGTTGGTTGTATCGAACGCGAAGCATGTGCTTTCATTTTAGAATTACTGTTCTCATATCATGATCACTAGTATCTGAAGCCAATACGATTCTGCTTTTGGATCGTCGTGCCCTAATGATAATTCTGACGATAGCTTTTCTTTTAAAGCCTCCTGACACTTATGCATCCAGTTCGTTTTACGTTTTTTTTTAAGTAAATTTTCTAGTGGAGCTCTCCAACTCTGCATTTTAGGTAAATTTGATCATAGTTTACTAATTCCAGATAGTATTTTGAAGAATTTTTCTTTTTTTTTTAATTATTTTAATTAACTTTTATTGTTGATTCTGAAGTTGCAAAAACTGCTGATGTTGCTGTAGTATTTTTAGCACCTGTGCTAATACTTCTTCCCTGTTTTTAGAATATCTAACTGGGTTCAAAATGCTCGTGGTTGCTTTTATAGTGTGTGCCAAAGCTAAAAGTATTTTTTCACTTGTTATAACTAAGTATGAATTTCTATTCCTCGTCGTCACTTTTGTAACTCGTTTTGTAACGGTTATAATATTGTCTTGCTTAAGGCTACTTGTCATGATGTTTGTTAGAAATATACTTGACTTTCACTTATAGTAACTGCCATAAGAAATAGAATTTGGACATTCGCTGGAGGACATATCATAAGCTGCTATTTGAAAAACTGGCGCAGTCTCTTATAGAATTAGTAGTAGTAGGCCTCCGTCAGTCGGCGTTGACCATGGATAGCATCATAGTTCTCTGCTTAGCTGGAGCATCAGCGTCTGTGATTGCAGAAGCCAATGGGACAGTCTTTGTTGCAGAGGCTGCATTTACGTTTTGTTTCTGGTCTGTTGGAGCTGTCACTTTCTACGAACCCGCCTCTCCATGGTGACATTTGTCAGTTGCTCCTCCCTCTGATTTGAGTTGTTGGATCAGTGTTCCTCTCCCATGACTCCTTGTTGATGCCCACAGCCTTTATATCGCCACAGCTGTGGCCGCCCAAGAAGCCAGCTTTCCATACAGGAAGGTCTTTTCGAATGCGACCGTCTGACATGCGCTGGACATGGTGTAACCAGCGGAGTCTGCGCTGTTTAAGGAGTGTGAATATGGTGAACAGACATGCGCGAGACAGGACCTCGGTGTTGGACACTTTGTCTTGCCATGAGATTCCCAATATGCGTCGGATACTACTCACGTGGTAGATGTTCAGACACCTCTCTTGTCTGGTGTACGTGGTCCATGTCTCGCTGGCATATAATATTGTGCTCATGAAACAGGCGCTGTACACTGACATCTTTGTCTTCACTATCGGCCTGGAGTTCCTCTAAACACGTATTGTATGGCTGTCTTCCCAATTCTCTTGTCAAGCTCTATGTCCAGGGAGAGGTTGAATAGGATTACAGATCATGCAAACGGCTGAGTCACTAAGATGCTTACTGAGCACCTTCGATGATCATCCATAGAAAGGCCATAACGGAAAATATATCGGCTGCTACATAAGAATCCATTGATTTTGACCGCGAATCCAAGGCAAAATAGGCTGATATTCCAGTACACAAGTGTCGACACCAACGTGAGAAATCGGACGATGTGTCTGATGCCTCATTAATGGAGCACCCTATCTAGAAATGACGTAAAATAGTGGATAAAATCTTATCAGCAGTTAATAAAGAGGTTAGAATCGGAGTACTTAAAATCTTTAATACATACAGGAAGCTATGCTGTAAAATAGGTTAGAGAAGAATATTGTGGAAGGAATAACAAGTGTTTGAGAAAGATATTTAGATTAACTTCCTTATGACAATGTATGCAAAAGATGCAGTCCGTGTGGAAAATACTAAGTTAGATATTATTTAGTGTGTAAACTGAGAACACCATCATTGGCGTTGATATATAATTTGCTGGTTAGTAGCACGAAGGTGGATAGTTAGATGGAGAGGAAGTAAACGTACTTTAGAAAAAGAAATCAATTTATCCCTTGTGGATAATGCTTCTTGATCAAAAAGTGTTCAACATCTGCATTTACTTAGGTTGAACAGAGAGGGTCCGTAGTTAAGGGAGAAGAGAACTTGAGACAGCCTAAGAAATTGCGAGTCATGTGTCGATATTTTATACTGAGTTAGGTAGGAGTTACGAACTGTTGGTGATGCGACTAATTCTATAAGAAAACAGCATGCCCTAACAGATAGAATCAGTATAATTTTTTCTTCGTTATTTCTTTGTTGCGTTTGTTGTTGTTTTCGTGGTCAGACTTTGAATGTCATGTATTGCAGAAAATGGCAGCTTTTCTGTGTTAAAACATACTATGTTTGAAATTAAGAATTTACATATGTGACGTTAAACTCGAGCAGAGACAGGCATTGTGTTTATCGAGAGTAATTTAGCCGAAGTCACTATAAATATTGGGGCGCGGTTATCGAACTTTTGAACATTACTGATCTTTCTTTTGATGTGTGTGTTATTAAAGAAAAAAAGAAAAAGGAGAAAAAAAAGAAAAAGTTGGAAAAAGCTGTACATTGATGACATTATAAAAAGGGCATAACGTACATGAATATTTTCGGGGTTACCAATTTAGGGACTCTGATTTTATATCCCAAGAAAGAAAAAATATGTGTTTATATGTATATATTTTTGTACAATTGCCTCGATTGTCGGAAGTAGAGAGATTAGAGGAGAAATACACTTAAAATCTTTGACAAATAGCACGGTGTGTAGTTTTCTTAAACGGTGGAGGCAATTGAAATATACATCTGGCAGTAGATAAGGCTCACAAATTGACAACCCAGGAAAGCAAAAATCGTAGGTGAAGAGGCGTAGCCCTGTGAGTGACCTTGGAGTTTTAATACTATGTAATGTTTAGATATTTGGCTAAAGAAAAAGAGAAGCCCGCTAGCTTTCGACACCCGACAGCCAGATCCTGTGCGCTAACCTTCTCCGTTTTCTTTCCCGCTGTACACAAGCGTCACAGTCAAAGAATAAAAACATAAGTTTCTATTTTTATGTATACGTTTTCTCGCTTTTTCTAATTTTTATTTTTTTATTTATTTTTCTGTAGTATATAAAATCAGCAGAGTATAAATAAAATCGCAGATTATTCTCTAGATTTTATTAAAAAACTCTAAAAATATAGCAGGACCACAAAACTAATTTTGCTAGCAATATTAAGTGCAAGGTCGAATAGTAAGGTTATATGTAAGTAAGATTTTGGCGTGAAAAAATGTCTAGCACGACAATTCTGAACTTTACATTTGATACAGAAGAAGTTTCAATTAGTGTCCTCCTAACATTTTCTTTATTTTGGTTGGCCCATTTTCCGTATTATAAATATTTTATGTCGTCAATAAGAAATTTCATGTAACAGGAAGTAAATTATATTTACAAAATCAAAATATAGAAGCAAGTATAAATCCCAACTAACGGTGATTTTCTAAGCGCAACTTAGATATGGCACAAGAACGAATATATAGGGCACTCAGTGAGAATCGAACTCACTAATCAATTGTTATCATCCTAGTGAAACAAGATTGCTAGTGATCACACCACATCGAGGTTCCCAAAAATCCTCACTAATGACTATTCTGCTTGTCTATCAGCCTGTCAAGTGTATAATAGAAACCAAATTAAAATGGTTTGTGTTTTGTCTCAACACCAGTTGAAACATTATAAGTATTAAAACCCAACCTATTTTGGGGGTCGACTACAAACCTATTTTTAAAAGTTCTCAGGCCCACTTCTGGGCCTAAAAAGCCCAAGATGGGAATCATTGGTCAATTAAAAGTCTATAAGTATTAATATTTTTCTTAAGCCTTTCATCCGAAAATAAAGCAAAAATAACACTAGAAAGATCAGGAGGATTAAAAAGAGTTTAAGAGAATAAAAATAGTGAAGATTGAGAAAAACTTTAGAGTAAAAGTGACGTTTGCATTTAACACTTTCAATGGTGAAACTGTGGAAACCTAGATACCAATCTAGTAACGCGCTTAATTTCATGTGGTCAAGGCACGGGTGAAAAAAAAAGCTTATCCGATAAGTTGCCATGAAAATGGTTGTAGGGTAGACGGAAGAAAGCCATGTCACGTCATTGAGAAAGTGAATAGAGACAAGCTCCCTGATAAAGGAGTATTGAAGAATCTACTCTAGATTTTGGCAAGAGTCCCGAGGTGCACAGTAGGAGCAAGAGACCTGATATAGATACTGTTGTGGGATCTCCCCCTTTTGTAAACGATAATGGACTAGACTAACTTGTACATATATTCCTTCCATAGAGAGAACAGTAGTTGCAGTCAGCATTTGCCGCTGCTACTATGACACTGTCAGCTCTCTGCTTCGGGTAGAGGGCGCTCTCTGCTTCCGAGCAGAGAGCAATAACCCAGTCGTGGTTCCGCCGAAGGGTAGAATCACGACTGGGTAAAAATAGACAGACATTTTTTGGCCCGACTATATGGCCGGGAAGGCCCACTATAAAATGAACATGTGTCACATCTAGTCTTGCGTGGGAAGGCTGGTAAATACCGTTGCAGTTGGCACTAGAGAGTATTCGTAGAGATCCGTTACAGATATCGGAGAGTGCCGGAACTGATACGTAAGTTACCGAAGTTATCCAGAACCTACCGCATCAGAAGTCAGACTAGTTCTGAGCTCCCCTCAGCTACAATAATATACATGAATATACAACTTCCAACGACTTCACTTCAAAACTTCCATATATTTATTTCTTACGAAAAGTATTCCTGGATTTACTAACCTGCGTTCAATTTTGTATATAACGTTCAATATAACCTACTTTTCTATCTCCATATCTGTTTTTGTTGTTCATTATTTTGTGCGGTTCCTCACCCGAAATCCACAACAGTAACAATATTCAATGGAATAATGGTAGATTTATAAATATGCAAGATAGATTCTGATTTTATAAACCTTCTTGTTATGACCCAGTGAACCATCCTTTCATGCACAGATATAGTCATTGATTCTATAGAGTCGATTCCCTTCACGTAAATGGAAAACGTGATAGAAAGAAGTCATAGTGTACCTCTCTTGAAGTTCAGCATCAGGCAACCTAATGGTAGACAAAAAATTCTCTGTAGTGATTAAAGGGAAACAGTTTTTTCTACGGCTTCTATGTGCCTTGTCCTATCGGGACGTAGGTGATCATGGCCGTCTACGTCTCCCTATCCTTGGCCGGCTCTTCGCACACTTCTCCTGTAACATCTGGCAACCCTCGTTCACTCATCCAGCTGCTCATTAGCTTCAAATATGTTATCCGCTGCTTTCCTCTCTCTTTTTTTCCCTCTAGCTAGCCTGTTAGTATCAGGTTCTCCAAACCCTCCTTCCTCATTGCATGTCACAGGAACTTCAATTTTCTCTTCCTGATGCTCAATATTAATTTCTTTGTCGTTTCCATTCTTTCCCACACCTTATCATTGCTCACATACCCGGTCCATGATATCCGCAGCCTCCTTCTCTAGAACCAAATTTAAGCTACTTCAAGTTTTTCCTTAATTTTTAATGTTATTGTCACTGCTATATTTAAACCTGATATCACATAGCAATCTAGTACTCTCTTTTTTCTTTCTAGTGAAAGTTTCCTGTGTCTTAATATTTTACTTAACTTCTGGAATGATCTTTCGCCATGCCAATTCACCTACGGATCTGTGTAGCACTTTCCTTCTGTTAAGACACTTCCAAAGTATTTAAATTTTTGTACCTGCTTGATATTAATATCCCCCGCCTGTATTCGGTTTTCTTATAGTTCATTTGCAGTTATTTTTTGTCACTCTCTTTAACTACCTTCCATTTGAGATCTTGTAGTTTCGTTTCCGTGTCTGCCATCAGCACTGTATCATCTGCGAATCTTATGTTGTTCAAATTGTGGCATCCGATGACAATTCCTGGTATAACATTTAGGGTCTAAGTCGTTGAAATTAACAATCTATTTCTTGTTGCAGCTGACCACTGATCGGAAACCCTTCTCAAGACTAGCTGCCAGGTTCACTGTTAGAATTGCTATTTAAACAGGAGTAAATGGTTGTCATTTGCTTGATTACTTCTAGTTGGGAACTGTCAGCACCAAGATTATTTATGATGATAAGAAACAACCTAAGTCTAAGGATAGAACACTAGCGAACCAAGCATGGATATCAAATGATCTAGAACCCGATCTTCGTTACTATATTTGTTAAGAAATATTGGACTAAGCCTGCGAGTAAGTAAGATTGCCTATGCCCGACAAACATTTTCAAGATATCTAGAGCTACATCGCAAAATTCACAATTTTTATCTAATGCTTGAATTTAGAGATGGCCGTTAATACATCGACTGCTGACTTGACAAAATGGAAGCCATATATTTTTCCGGAAAGAGGTCGACCGAAATAAGATGCCTAACTAATTCGGCATTGTTTAGGGTCGCGTGTACTTAGCGAAAAGAGGTAAGATACTAATAAGAAGATAATTTAAGGAGTCAGATTTCTTTAAAAAGTGTGTAGTTCATATCTTTTTTGTCAAACAAGAAAAACTGGCAAAGTAAGTATGAAGGAACAAATGACAGATTGTCCATCCCAACTAGTGTAACTATGATCAGCCAGCGTTCAATTTTAGGGGTCTAAATGGTCAATTTTTGATTTGTTCCCCGAAGGCCTTTACCCACCTCAAATCTTTCCAAAATATCCTTATTTCCGTGCAAATATAAATGATAAACTCAATCGGTAACTGTTTATTGACGAAACCTACTTTTTTCAAGTTAACTACCAGAAACATATCGAACTTCTTGTCGCTGTTTATCTCACCCCGTAACCACGCTTCAAAAATGTTATTCACTGCCGAATGACTTCACGCGTAGTTTTCCAATTTTTCGACCTTTTTACTTCCTTTTTATGCAATTACTATGCGGAAATGGAGTTCCGAAATCAAACAAATCGCGGAGTAATTGCTTAAAGAAAGTAAATAAGTCGAAATAAGTATCCTACTCTTCAGGTCATCCAGCGGTGAATCAGATATGAGACCGGTCGTAAGGGGTGAGATATAGTCCGATTTTTTTCTGGTCGAAAACATGAAGAAAGGTAGGTTTCTTCAATAAACAATTATTGATTTGAGTTCAGCATATATATTTTCACGGGATTACAATGTTTTGGAAAGATTTGACGGGGTAAAGGCCTTCGGGGAACAAATAAAAAATTTACCGTCAAAATCTCATGGTTTCTATATTTGGAAGTTTTCTTCTGATATATCTCGACCACAAATAGCCTCCAGTCTAAACGAGGTTTTTATCAAGCCTATATAACACAATTTTCTATTCATTGCAAACAACCATATCTTCTCTGAAATATTCGTAATGTTTCGTGGTCGAGAGGTCTAAGACGTTACCAGATCAAATGGTAGCTTCCTCTATGTAAATAGGGGTCGCAGGTTCAAATCCTGCCGAATGGCACACATTTTCGTAATAACAATTTATCGTAAATAATCAGGCTGGGAGATATAAATATATAATACTGTTTAATTAAAGAATATCAACTTAAATACGAGTATCGATAAAAAATAATGTTCAAACAATTCATTTCATATATATATATGTGTGTGTGTGTGTGTGTGTGTGTGTTTATATAATGTAATTATTCAAAAAATTTCGGAAATCGTTATTAACCGATATATTTATTTAAATTCAGTTGTTTAAACAGATGTTCAAACAAATAAATTTAAAGAAATATATCGCATTAATACGAATTTCGTAAATTCACGTAGTATTTCGTAATATTGTCTTCGGTTCCTCTTGTTTACATTAGAATTCGATATCGAGCAGCGATACATGTTCCAAAAAATTAGGAGAATATGTTTCTAAAGCTTATTTCAGACCTTGTAGATCATATCTTCTGTGGTAAAGTGGTAAGACACTCAGGACTTATAGTGGTATCTCCCCGGTTAATAGGAAGATACAAGATTGAATCCTACCGAAAGATAGATATTTTCAAAACAAGATTTGATCTCGAACATTTAGGCCGATGGATATTTAAGATGTACTGTTTAACTAAAGAAAAACACAAACTAACTACTCAATTACGAGTATCCATTAAAAATAATGTTCATATATATATATATATATATATATATATATATATATATATGTGTGTGTGTGTGTGTGTGTGTGTGTGTGTGTGTGTGTGTGTAATTAATCGATTATGTAAGGTCTACTTAAATATTCTTTTCTTCGATCAAGTAGAAATACCACGACACATAAATTTGCTGAAACGATCTGGGGGATTCTGGAAAAATATTTTTAGATTATTAACTGATCACCAAAGTTGAATTCTTTCTAACTTTGCGTATATAGAACCCTGAAGAAGGCGACTGCATTCAGTTTATTTAATCAGTGACATTGATTTTTGTGACAAATATTTTCACATTGCTTTCTGATAGTTGAGAAAATTATATGTTGTTTGTGAAATATAGGATTTTCAACAAAAACCGGCCTCGTTCATATGCTTATTATATTTTGACAAAAATTTGTGTCTCTCCCACACGTTATTTATTTATCTAGCTCGCTAGCTAGCTCGCTAGCTAGCTCGCTAGCTCATTCTTTTTAATATATATTTAGCTCATTCTGTTCAATATCTATCAATCTATCTATCTATCTATCTATCTATCTATCTATCTGTCTGTCTGTCTCATTCTGTTCAATATCTATCTATCTATCTATCTATCTATCTATCTATCTATCTATCTCTGAATGTGCCATCTGTGTTAGGGGTCGGTGTTTTAATGTCTGATGGAGTTGTGTACAAATTTTGGACGTTTTCTCTGGTCTATCGATAAAGAAATGTTTGATTTTCCCCAAATACTGCAACAAATGAGCTGTTTGCATCCAAATATACTTACATATCAAAGAAACACAAAGTGGCGACAACGATCATTACATTCGCTATAAATGATGCATCTTTTAATAACAAAGTGAAATGATATTAAACATAACATTTTAGATTATTTCCGGAGTCATGCTACTAATACTACTACTACTACTACTACTACTACTAATAATAATAATAATAATAATAATAATAATAATAATGATAATTAGTCAAACAACATGAAAACAGAAAGAAAAAATATTCAATAATGAAAGAAATCAGTGAATACAAACAAGATTTACATTTAGTAGATTTTGTAGAAAAGCAAAATAGAACCCAAGAACCAACTGTTGCGGCAAAAACGATGAAAATGAAAGCCAAGGATAAAGCTCTTGAACAGATGAAACAACACTGGCAAGACAAATCTCTGCATGGCCAATATCCAGAACGTGCTAATAAATCCAATGTTGATAAAGTTAATACTCATCAATGGTTACGTGCATTTGGATTAAAGTCTAAGACTCAAGGCTTTATTCTTGCAGCGCAAGACTAAAGTCTTTTCACTAGAAACTTTCAGGCAAATATTATACATATTAATGTAGATCCAAAATGCGGATTCTGTGATAAGTACCAAGACACAATACAACATCTAATCTAAGGATGTTCTGTACTTGCCCCAAATGAATATAAAAATCGTCATGATATAGTGGGGCAATATTTACATTGGACAATGTGCAAACATTATGGAAAATATGTAAACAAACACTGGTATGAATATCACCCAGTACCGGTTACAGGAATAAAAGATGTCACCATTCTATGGGATTACACCATCTATACTGATAGAAAAACTGAAGCAAATACGCTGGACATTATTGTTAAAAACCAAAAAAAGAAAAAAACTTGCTTATTAATTGATATGCCTTGTTCAGCGGATTATAACATAGCAATCAAGGAATTCGAAAAATTGTCAAAATATAAAGACCTGGAAATTGAAATAGCAAAAATGTGGAAATTGAAAACCAGAATCGTGCCAGTGATAGTAGGTGCACTTGGAATGATAAAAAATGGAACAAAACAACACATTGAAAGAATCTCTGGAAACACCAGCTAAGAGATATACAAATATTTATGTTGTTAATACAGCCCACACACTAAGGAGAATGTTGTCTATGTAACGCTAGGGATGTTAGGGAGATATGAAAAAACATGAAATGGAGTCATAGCAACACACTATTACTTGCCTTAGGTCTTCCTGCATATTTGGTAGGTAGTGCGACCATATATATATATATATATATATATATGTAAACTTATCGTTATAATCGTTACGAAAAACCCTCCGAACACATACGCGGAAAGAAAAAATGTTGACATAAAAAGAACAAGCTAAGCACTTGAACATCAGTCAAAGTACGCAGCCCAAAGAAAAAAGCCCGAGATGAGTAACCTGAAAACAAAACCGATAATACACAAATAAAGCAAACGAAGGTTAGTTATTTGTTAGTTATGTTGGGGATCACCCCTTTATTGTACAATAAATGGACTCGTCTAAGATGTACAAAAAATCCTGCTATACAAAAGCAGGAGTGGTAAAGCAAGTTGTAAAAGAGTGATAGTCACGGAGTGATAAAAGAGTGGTAAAGAGTTCAGTTGAGTAGTTTTACCGCCGTCAGTTAGTCAGTAAGAGAACAGACTTATTTCCCGGACTTATTTCATCACGACAAGAATTTATATATTTCATTTTTACCAACACTATTCCTAGAATTCCTGAATCTACTGACCGTGTTCCAGGTTGTATATATTTTGTTCAATATACTTAAATTTTTTCTCTCATATCTGTTTTTTTGTTTTGTTATTATTTTGTATGGTTTCTAAATAAGAATCCACAACAATATATATATATATATATATATATATATATATATATATATATATATATAAGGTTGAGTTGTGATAATATTTAGCGCCAAAGTTGTTGTTTTTTCAGGGTTTTACTGATAAAATATATTTTGCCATGTGTTTTCTATAGTAAGTAAATTGCTTGATATCGGGGTGGTATAAAGCGTTGATAGGCACAAAAAAATTGTCACATTAATTGACCAGGTTCATGCAGAGTTCGAACTTTCGAGAGGACAGTTATGAAATTATGATGTTATGACACTGAATATTGGAGAAATCTTGTTAGGAAATAAACCGGGAGATACATATTTTCCTAATAAGATTTCTCAAATATTCAACCATTGGATATATGGAAATGTAATGTCTAATTATAGAAAACAGATTATGTACTCAAATACGAGGATCATTTTAAAATGTTCAAATAAATTTATGAACTCTCTCTCTTACTGTCGTGTGTTTACATCATATATAACACGCTAATTTCGCATTTCTCTACCGCGCGCAGAATCATCGACTGATGTCAATTCGGTCGGGTTTCAATCCTAGCTAGAAGCAATCGGATGTCTAACCGTACTAATGAGATATTATACTATATAGAGTCCTGTGCAAAAAGATTAGGACAAGAACTATTTTATCTTTTATGAGGCATATTGACAGAAAATAAACAATTTAATTAAAGTAGTTTTATTTGATTTGCTCTACAAATGCTTTAAGAAGAAAAATACTTATTACAAAATAAATTTAGTATTTAGTATAATAGCCTTTTGCTTTGATCACAGCCTTCATTCTGTCAGGCATTGACATCACAAGCTTTTTCACAGGTTCACGGCCGACATGCTAACAACCGTTATAGATTACATGCTCCAGGCCCTTGATGTTCTCGACAGGCTCCAAAGGAGAATCAGTAATGGGACAGGAACTGAGTTGGCGGCTCGACTACAGCCGCTTCCACACCGTCGAAATGTGGCCTCCCTTTGTCTGTTCTATTAATACATTCATGGCTTCTGCTCGGACGAACTTAAGTCACTGGTGCCTCCTCAACACGTGTTTACTCTTGCAACCAGATTGGCAACTGGGTCCCACCCATTCACAGTTAGGTTAGCCAAATACAGACGACAATTCTACTCCCGCAGCTTCTTCTCTTGCACTTCCCGCCTGTTGAGGTCGCTCCCATATTCTTGCTTTCCTGACGGCTACAACCTCCAGAAATTTAAATGCAATGTCAATACTCATCTATTAACCACTTGACTCTAGTTCTTTTCCCACCCCGTATATCCTTTCCTTTCTCCCCACCTTTGAAACTGTCATCACACCTGCATTGTTATCTTTCTATTGATCCTTTCTAACTGGTTCGTCTTCCTCTTAACTCATTTCTAATTAATCTTTTTACACTTATGTAGCCCCCTTCACATCAGTGGCATTACCGCCTTGCTCGGGGTGAAACGATTAAAGAAAATGTAATGATATCTCTTGCCAAACAGCTTGTATTTGTTCCCAAAGTGTGACTTGCGAAATAACATTAGATTTATCAATTCGAGAGTGAGGAATAAGAAAAAAGTGAGTCAAATTCAAGTATAATAGAATAATGAGTAGTTGTGGTGATACTGACCAAGCAAAAACGAGGGACCGGATGTTTTCACCCTCACAACCAAAAAGCAAATGACCAAAATCGTCAGTGCGCAGCTGGCCTCGCGCAGATGTTCCGGTTGAAAACTAAAAATTAATTAAATATTAAATTTCCAGTTAACTTGTTTAATACAAAATAGGAAAAATTAAATATAACTTCTTTTTAATACATTTATTTTAAACCTAGTTTTAAATAATCAATATTTATTAGCAATATACTGTACTTAAATTTCAGAGGTAATTTTAAGTAAAATAACCCCTGTCCTAATACTTTAGCATACTACCGGTTGTGTCCAAAAGTGTTACGACAGGGGGAATTTTAAACTTTATTTTGGTGCCTCATAAAAATTTAGAATAGTTCTTGTCCTAATACTTTTCTACAGTAATATATATATATATATATATATATATATATATATATATATATAGAGAGAGAGAGAGAGAGAGAGAGAGAGAGCACGCATTTCGATTATATTGCCAAGCCCTTATACAAAACTAGACGCATTTTTACTCGTAGACTATTCAGAATCTTCTGCCTTCTTGTGACTGAATTGAACTCTTTTTTCTCTTGTTTAGTTATAACGTGATTGAAATCAAGGGTTCAGTTCAAAATATTTAGCGCCTGAAGTAAGCCGGATCGTATAACGGTCAAAACGTCGTAAATATAATGATGAGAACAACAATCTGAACAATTTCAATAACTTTTCCCGTCCTTTGAAGTGGATTCTTTGCACTCAGATTGCTCTCGTGTGTGCTAAATGCTCTTTGTTTTTTTTGGTTTTTTTTTCTCATTATATATCCACACAGTTTCAAATTGTCACTCTTCTTGTTATAATAAGTTATTCATGATATCTGTTGAAAATATTAAAAAATTTCATTCTTAAAAATTAAGCAACTAAAAAAATATATCTGTTACCAAATTGTCTAGCAGTCACAGAGAACTTTACAGTTGTCTTTTTGAAAGACATTTCTTAACACTGGAACTCGTCAGTAGAAATTTCTAGGACACATAATGAGGAAAGGTGGATTAGAAAAAATTACATTCACAGGACGCATTAAAGACAGGGGCAAAAAAAACAGCGCATAAGTTAGTAAGTAAGTTAGTAAGCCTATGTAATAGTTGTGACTTACGGCATATCACGTTAAATACACCGGTTCTCGCTCGATCACCGAAGTTAAGTAACGTTGAGCCTGTTCAGTACTCAGATGAGTGACCACTTGGGAATACCATGGGCTGTACGCGTTCAGTGACGGATGTGCGTTGTGATGCAGTGGATATCGGCTCAGAAGGAGAAATCGGTGAACCGAGTTCAAATTCCAGTTGAATACTCTGCATTCACTTAAGCACTGGAACCCTTCTCTCCAGTTATGGGTTAAATAAGAGGCTGGGGCCTGGAGGCAACCCATCTAGTGTTGGTGTCACAATAAAAACACCCTTGGTAGCCCTGGCGAAGCATCAGGTATTTAGCTATTTGACAAGATTATGAATTTCGCTACAAACTGCGCCGGGGTTTCCAAATGCACAGGGAATACTGGAGGGGTGTAGTGAGTTATATCTCGACCAATGACCGCAAGATGACGACAATGTAATAGTTTTACACTTTTGTATTCTGTGTTGGTTATTTTGAAACATATTCATTTATTCCTTACAATTTTTTTTATTTTAAATCCAAGTTAGAATGTAATGTTAATCTAAACCTAGGAAGTATATAGATAAGTGTTATTTAAGTCTCAAAATGATTCTCTATTCTATCTTTTCAAACTTGACAAAAGGCATTCAAACTCAGAATAAAGAATCAGAGAAATGTCAAACACACTTATAAGATTTCCGATTGCCATCAGTTATCTCTTAGAATATTTATCTTATTCTAATACATACAACTATCAATATATCAAAGCTTAGTTTTATTAATAAACGCGCATCCCCGATATACCACGTAATAAAAAGGAAATCTGTAATGTGTCTGTGTTTCAAGTAAACAAAACTTTCGTCATCTTTTCTTCTTCTTCTTCTTCTTGCTGCTGCTGCTCAAACACTTCGTCAACTGACTAAGTTCATACTGCTCAAATCGCCGCCTTTCCTCGTTTTATCCCTTTTCCAAGCTGCTTATTTGCATAGGATTTACATAGGGCGGCTCGTATGTCAACATGACCGACTCTCATTCTTATTCGCCTTATAAAAGCCATGCGTCTTCACACCGGAACAAGGCGTTAGATCACCCGGATGAACACTCTATCACCAACATTGCATCATATATTCATGAACAGTTCTATCGGCGTTCTACTAAGATGGGAAATTCGGCCAAAGATATACACCGATAACACCGGCTATAGTTCGATCAGTGAGGGATTCCTTAAGAACACCGGGTTTTATAGGACAACCTCACGTAATCGGAAACATGTTTGGTTTTTAAATAAAGCACAGTGGGCTGATATACCGTAAAAAATCAAATCAATCAATCGATTAAAGTCTGCTGAGAATATCATTAAGAGAAAACGTGAGAAATGTAGAATTCCTAATAAAAACTAAAAAAACAGTTTTGAAGAAAGAAGTTTTGGAAATTCTAATATTCACAGGAGAAATTGAAGAAAAAACGAGTAGAGCAAGAAACTTGCTTGATAAGATGGTGAATGGATGATAATGAGACTAAATAAGCTGTACCCATATGAGGGAACGATAAGAGGCGTCAGATATCTTTGAATTCGTGTCCAATTTACAAATACTGCTCCCTATTTAAATCGGAGATTTTGAGTCGGTTAAATATCCAGAGAATTTTATACAAGCGACAACTGTTGCCTTTAGTAGTGAAAAGTTCATCTCAATACTGCAGTACGCTCACAGAAATCTCACGTAAAACGGCCTTGTTTTGCCATATCTCGCCCCAGTGAGAAAAAACTAGGGGTAAATACTCAATACTCCAGTAAGCCCTTAGATATCCCACGTAAAAAAAATAGCCTTGTGCTATATCCACTCCAGTGGGAAGGACTTGGGGAAATACTCAATTCTCCAATAAGCTCTTAGATAGCCCACGTAAAAAAAGCCTTGTACTACATCCACTCCAGTGGGAAGGACTTGGGGAAATACTCAATTCTCCAATAAGCTCTTAGATAGCCCACGTAAAAAAAGCCTTGTACTTCATTCACTCCAGTGGGAAGGACTTGGGTGAATACACTATTCTCCAATAAGCTCTTAGATATCCCACGTAAAAAAAAGCCTTGTACTTCATTCACTCCAGTGGGAAGGACTTGGGTAAATACACTATTCTCCAATAAGCTCTTAGATAGCTCACGTAAAAAAAAGCCTTATACTACATCCACTCCAGTGGGAAGGACTTGAGTAAATAATCAATTCTCCAATAAGCTCTTAGATAGCCCACGTAAAAAAAGCCTTGTACTTCATCCACTCCAGTGGGAAGGACTTGGGTAAATACTCAATTCTCCAATGAGCTCTTAGATAGACCACGTAAAAAAGCCTTGTGCTACATCCACTCCAGTGGGAAGGACTTGGGTAAATGCTCAATACTCCAGTAAACGCTTAGATATCCCACGTAAAAAAAGCCTTGTGTTACATCCATTCCAGTGAGAAGGATTTGGGTAAATACTCAATTCTCCAATAAGCTCTTAGATATCCCACATAAAAACGACCTTGTGCCACATCCGGCCCCAGTGAGAAAAACTTGTGTTAAATACTTAATACTCTAGTAAGCTCTCAGATATCCCTCATAGAAACTGCTTTGTACCACATCCCGTCATAACGGGAAGTAATTTCGTAAATACTAAATTATTTGGTAAGCTCTCAGATATCACACGTAAGAACGGCCTTGTGCCACATCCTGCCCCAGTGGGGATGACTTGGTAAAAATTATCAGTACTTCAACAATGTTAATGTTCTTTAAGGTTATAGAAAAAACACTGCTGAAGCAAGATACAGATTTTCGGTAATAAAATTTTCGTGGAGATTTTTGGAACAGTTGAATTTTGGAAGAAATGAATGGCAATAAAATGTTTATGGTTCTTTCTAAATTTTCTGATAATTATATTGCTTTTGCTGCTTTTAACTTTTTCTTGGTCTACGCACAAAGATGGTTATATTAACCCGTTATACTCCCCTGTAGAGACTAGTTTCACTGCCTCATCACGCTAGGTGTTACTGATTTGGTTTCAAGTAGCAGGCAGGTTTTAGGAATTAGAACGAAACAATTACCATGTAAATTCTGCTGTTAAGTCTAGTACAACAGTCGAAACACGCAAGATTTTGCGGGGTTCGTTACATTAGTACATAGGTCTTGGAGCTGGAGTCAAAAATTACCTTGTTGACTCTCTTGTGGAACCTAAGGACCACAGCCTCGTCAGGCAAGGTGCTGTGGCTATAGTCCGTAGTAATTATGTTCTACGCACTGAAATCCATTAATATATATTTTGTCACCCACAAGGACGAAGGAGACGCTTTTTTAGTCTGTTGAAACTGGACTATAAAATCAAGCAGGTACAAAAATTTAAATACCTAGGAAGTGTTGTAAACGGAAAGTGCGACAATGAGACACAAAAGCGAATTGGTATGGCGAAGGAAGCATTCCAGAAGGTTGAGTAAAGTATTAAGAAACAGGACAATTTTGCTAGAAAGAAAAAGGAGAGTACTGGATTGCTATGTGATGTCGGTTCTTCAATGTGGCAGTAAATGTTGGACAATATCTTTGAAGATGAAGGAAAAACTTGAAGCAGCTGAAATGTGGTTCTAAAGAAGGATGTTGCGGTTATCATAGACCGAGCATGTGAGCAATGACGAGGTTTTGGGAAAGGACGGAAACGAAAAGGAAATTAATACTGGGCATCAAGAAGTGACAGCTGAAGTTCCTTGGGACATGCAATGAGGAAAGAGAGCTTGGAGAACCTGACACTAACAGACCAGATAGAGGAAAAAAGGACAAGGGAAAGCAGCGGATAACATATTTGAAGGACCTGATAACGGGGGGTTGCATGGTGCAACAAGAGAAGGCGTACTAAGAGCCACCAGGGATAGGAAGATGTGGAAAATCATGATCGCCTACGTCGTGAAAGGACATTACACATAGAAGAAGAAGAAGAAGAAGAAGAAGAAGAAGAAGAAGAAGAAACTGTAAAGTGAAGTCTGGACAGCTCACGTTCATATATGGCAGCGATACTCCATCTTCGGTTTGATCTGATTTGCTAGATGTTACAATAAATCAGTTATTTACTGGAGCGGTAGAGGAAACCAAGTATTTTTCCAACATTTTTGCCGACAATTACTTTGTTCACTATTTAAACCCGAAACATTTTTGATTGGAAAAATTGTTTTGTTTTTTTTTTATTTCGTTTTATTTATTAAATCACTAGACTGGTTGCTAAACAAGACTATAGCGCCCAGTCTGTTCTGCTGTTCAGCCAATAGCTATATAAAGACGAGATGGTTTACATATAAAAAGAATTCCAGAGATTAAACAGGGAATAGATTTTCTTATAAAATTAATAAAATCTATCCTGCACATTTATAAACCTACCATCCGCCCGTGCATTGAATACTGCTGCCATATCTGGTCGGGTGCCCCTGCTGTTCTCCTCGGGCTTCTCGATAAGGTTTCAGAGGAGGGTCTGTAATGTGATAGATACCGACTTGGCAGACCGCCTGCAATCTCTCTCCCACCGGCGCGACGTGGCTTCCCTCTGTCTCTTCTATAAATACTTTCACGGCTTCTGCTCCGATGAACTTAGATCACTGGTGCCCCCTAAATACGAATTTGCACGAGATACTAGATTAGCAACTAGATCCCACACTTTTACAGTGAAACCGATAAAATGCAGCCGTAACTTCTACTCCAACAGTTTCTTTCCTCGCACTTCCCGACTGTGGAATTCTCTTCCAAACGATTGCTTCCCCCACGGCTACAATCTCCAGGAGTTTAAATGTAAGGTCAATTAGACACCTCCTAACACACTAACCTGCTCCCATTCTATCAAGCACTCTTCCCATCTGCCCAACCCTCATCCTCGCTATCCTTACTCATCTGTCACCTTCCTCCTGACATTATCTATGTCTAACCACTCCTTCTCTTTACCTTCCCCTATGTAGCCCCATGCGCAACAGTGGCAGTGGAATGCCTTGCTTGGGGTGAGATGATTAAAAAAAAATCCTCTTAACTATATATTATTTTTCAGCATTATTTTGCATATTTTATCCAGAATTGTTTGAAAAATATTAACTTTTTTCTTAGTAAGTGTGAATTTTATATTCAGTGCATTGAATGTAAATATCGAAAGTATATTAGATTCCAATTATTCTGGTGTAACAGAATATTCTATCCAATGTTGCGCACCCCAATCCACGGGCTTATACCGTCACAGTGGAGAGGAATTGGGTTAAAATGCTCAGTACTCCAGTTAACTCTCGAAAATCACACGTCATAACAGCTTTGTGCCACACTCTGCCAGAATGGGGAGTACATGGTTAAATACTCAATAATTCGGTAAAATCTCAGAAATCGCAACTAAAAACGGACTTCTTCATTTATGCTGATACCAAGCAAAGCGAGGGACTGGCTGTTTGTCCTCGGAGGTCCAGAAAGTAAATGACCAAAACTGGTCTTTGCGCACTCGGCTCCACGCATATGTTCCAGCAGAAAACCACAAATTAATATCAAATTCCTTTTCGCGAGCTGACGCCAATTTTATTTATCGTCCAATGGGAAGCTCACAATTAAATACGGGTGTGAATTCCCAAATGACCTGCTGGTACCCACAAAGACGAAATAAAAATCCGACACAGAAAGCATTGCCAGTTGAGAAAGTACGAGTATAATTAGCACGTCCCTTGACCTCGTCAAGTGATCCAATATGCTCGCCTCCTTTTCTCTCTCTCATCTTCTTCTTCGCTGTCCCCTGAGCTACTTACCCGATCAACGGAGGGGAAACATCAAAGACATTCATAACTGACGAACGCTCACACATACATACGCACAAAATCTATTTCGGCATTTACTGCTACGAACATTTTAATGTCCTTTGAACCTATCCTAAAGACATTACTTTATCTGTAAAAAAAAACCTCAATTGATATGTGTGTATATATAAAAGTTGTTTCTATACTCAATTTGATTTTCTTGTTTATACCCCCCTTATGGTGGGCTATCTACTAAGGAGGCCAAATTCAGTTAATCTGCTTCAACACCCAACTACGCTTCACTAGAACGGATAACCCACTATACATTATTTAAACCCGAAACATATTTGATTGAAAACACAATTTTTTTTAAATTTTTTGTTTTTATTTTGTTGGTTGAATATGGCACATTAACATTGCTTGATAATAAAAATGTATTTTTCTCTATACAAATCTGAGTAGTTACTAACATCTTGGGTGGGGAGATGTATTCATATTTTTCCCAAGCGTAAGTGAATGTAACGAATATGACTGGAATTAGAACTCGACTCTCTGACATCTCAATGATGCTGTTAATTACACCATCCACACATCCCCGAATGCGAGAATGGTGAGAAAACATTGATTTTTCCCATTCCCAAGGCGATATGTAGGAAACCGAATACAACAGCTTCGGTTGGAATTTGATCACAACACCTCAATTCCGTTTTCCACGCTGATAAACACTTTGCAGCGCATCCTCAACGAGATATATTTGTATCTAGAACTTGTTTGCCTTTTTCTTTCAGCTGCGATATGAGACATTATTTATTTCGACACTGGACAGCTTCAGGCAAATTGCCTTATTTAAAGCTATATAAAATCCAAGGACACACGTTTACAAAATCTCTGATACACAACAACCTTTCCAAAACTATTTACACATTACCCCTTTACAATACTTCCTATTTTGCAGCCTCCTCCTCACCAAAAATAAAATAAATAAATAAATAAAAACCACCTTAAAGAAATCCTTTATATCTCGAAAGTTACGTATGATATTCTTTTCCCTGACAGCTCCCAATATTGTCCATAGAGCCAACATCTGGTCTCACTCTCACGGAATCTATCAAGATTTATTTTAAAGCTATATACATTTAATACACTTATCATTTACAATACAGGTATCCGTTAATACACTTAACATTTACAATACACATATCATTTAATATCACTTATCATTTGATACACTTAACATTTTCAATACACGTATTCTTTAATACACTTATCATTTACAATACACTTAATATGTAATACACTTAATATGTAATACACTTATCATTTACAATAAATTTATCATTTAATGCAACTTATAATTTAATACATTTACTATTTACAATTCACGCATCATCTGAGGTACTAATCATTTACAATACACTTATTTAATATACTTATAATATCAATTATTTTTTCAATACACTTATCATTTAGTATCACGTATCCTTTAATACACTTATAATTTCACTGGGTAGCTTATTCCAATAAAATAATACACTTTTCATTAAGAAAAAATATTACTAGGATTATCGGGTTTCACGATTAGATGTTTTGTTTCGATATACTAAAAATAACTTGTTTTTAGCTGTGGTTTACAATTAAATTTTTAAAAGTTTCAAAATTTTCCTATCTAGATTTAGATACTCTTCCGACCGAGAAAAATCTATTTACAAAAAAATGAAAAGGAATTAGAAGACTGAAGGATATGAGAGGAAACATGTGACAGAAAAATGTTGTGACGTGGCACGTACCATGTCAGATCCATTCACCCGGATTTATAAAAGACAATGTGCACATAGCACTGGGTTGTCATTATCACGGACTTCGGGAAGTAACACCTACTACTGCGAGAGACTGTAAATATTGTATATACACTACAGTCCACAATTATTATTTTTTAATGTATATTTCATATTATTTTTTAGTATTTATTGCCAAGTGGATAATTCTAAATGAAAATAAAATAGTTCTTTTGTTGTTATTACTTTGCAAAGTTTTGCAAGGCAGCCAGGAAGCCTTTGCTTCGTCCAGCCAATAAGAAGAGACTAGCATGAGGAAGAGAGCACAAAACCTTTGGCACCAGAACAGTTTATTTGATGCACATGTTATTGTGCAGTACTAGCAAAAGAACCATTTTATTTTCATTTAGAATTATTCACTTGACAATAAATATATAAATAGTATGAAATACATATTTCTTTTAAAAAAACTGGGGTGGCCTAATAATTATAGCCGGTAGTGTGTGTCTTGGTTGTACCATTCTATTAATAAAGTAGTTAATCTACATTTCTTTGTGTATCTCTTCATTCCACGATACAACAAAAAAATATGAACAAAACATATAAATTGGAATCATATTTAAAATGTAGCCAGTAAAAATGGAATACAATAGATTTATGTGTGTAAGGAATAAATGCATTTTATAATGCAACGTTATTTAAAATTTCTTTCACGGTTATATTTAGTAAACACAAGTATTTGTGTTGCAATCACTGAGTTTGGTAAACTGTAGGAATTTACGTCTCCGGATCGTACATTGGGGAGACTAATTAAACGAGATGTGCCTTCCTCAATCTAATTGGACATGCTTTAGACATTTTTTTTAATCATCTTACCCCAAGCAAGGCATTCTACTGCCACTGTTGCGCAGGGGGTTACATAGGGGAAAGTGATGAGAAAGAGGGGTTAGTTATAAGAAATGTCAGAAGGAGGGTAAGAGACGGATGACAATACCGAGGATAGGGGTGGAGTAGATAAAAAAAGAGCCCTGAGAGAATGGATGCGAGTTAGTGTGATAGTAAATGTCTATTGACCTTACATTTAAATTCCTGGAGAGTGTAGCTGTCGGGGAAGCAAATATATGGAATGGAATTCCACAGGTGAGAAGTGCATGAAAAGAAGCTGTCAGAGTAGAAATTGCGGTTATATTTTATCGGCTTCACTGCAAAAGGGTGGGACCTTGTTGCTAATCTAGTAGCTCGTGTAAATTCATACCTAGGGGGCACCAGTAATCTAAGCTCATTGGAGCAGAAGCCGTGAAAGTATTTATAGAAGAGGCACAGGGAAGCCACATCACGCTGGTGAGACAGCGACTGCAGCCGAGCACATTTCAGATTCTCTGTTGGATTTTGTCAAGAACCCCGAGGTGAATACCAGGGACACCCGACAGGACATGGCAGCTGTGTTAACCATGATTCAGTCATCCTTTTCGTAAATACATATCTCTCTTTTGAATGTGGGGAATCCCATATCAGTTAACTTTATTTACATTATTCGAACTGTTGTCATCTTTATTGACATAATTACAAAGTTTCGGCCGTTGTACTCTCGGACCATTATCAGGTGATTTGAACTCTTTTTTTAATACTGGGGTGGACTGTTTTAGTTCTATGAAACATTGAGGCATGTTTTCACGCGGTCAAGGCGGAATACTCTATTATTTGAGAGCTACTGGCAGAAGGCGTTAAATAATTATACTTTCGTTTATTTTTATTTTTTGTTTTTTAATCGTATCACCCCGAGCAAGGCGGTAACGCCACTCATGTACAGGGAGCTACATAAGAGTAAAAAAACTCGAGGAGAGTGAAGAGAATGATGAACAAGTTAGAAAAGAACAAGAGAAGGAGGGGAATACAGGTGTGATGACAGATGCAAAGGTGGAGGGAAAGGAAAGGATATACAGAACGGTGTGGAAAGAACTAGGGTCAAGAGATGTGTATTGACCTTGCATTTCGAAGTAGCGTCACCGATATGTTATTTCTGCGTCTTCATCTAGTTAAAATGGAATAGTCCATTTTTTATCAGATATTGGCAGACACAATGTTTGTAGTTTATTTAATCTAACATATCTAAAAGAAACCTTGCTACCAAAACACGCAAATATCTATCTATCTATTTATCTATCGTTCTATCTATCTATCAATCTATCTATCTAATTTATCTCAGTCTGTGCATATCTATCTATCTATCTATCTATCTATCTATCTATCTATCTATCCGGATGATTATTTACGCTCTGACACCCTGATTGAGCACTCTGGAAGAATGGTAGACTTTGAAAAACAGTAGATACTCCGACATGTAAGCATCGTTCATTCAGTAATGAATTAGAACACTCTTTCAGAATTGGGCGTGTTTAATGATAATATACACGCTATAAACTCTGCCTCCTTCTAACGAGCGCCTGTAGGTCAGAGGTAGAATGGCCGAGTGACGCCAATTCGGTCGGGTTTCAATCCTGGGTAAAAAGCAATCGGCTGTCTAACTTTTCAGATGAGGTGTGATACAGCGAAACAGATCTGTCTGCGGATGACTATATACAGACAAATTTGTTGTTGCTGCTGTTACTTGTTGTTGTTGTTGTTGTTGTTATAATTATTATTAATATTATATAACCTTATAAAATCAAGTAGATACATACACTCATACGCACACACCCGCTCATTATATATATATATATATATATGAGCGGGTGTGTGCGTATGAGTGTATCTACTTGATTTTATAAGGTTATATAATATTAATAATAATTATATATATATATACGCTCTCACACCTTGATTGAGCACTCTAGAAGAAAGGTAGACTTTGAAAAACAGTAGACACTCTAGCGTGTACGCTTCGCTCATTTCAATAAAAATGAAATTTGAGCACTGTAGCTATTGGGTGCGTAATATGATTTGCGCTAAAAAGACTGCCTTCTTCCGCCGAATGAATCGTGGACCAGGGGTAGAGTCGCCGACTGACGCCAAATCGGGTTTCGAGCCTGGGTTGCGTAGCAATCGGAGTCTGACCGTACTGATGAGCTGTGATACAGCGAAACAGATCTGTCTGCGGATGACAATTATATATATATATATATATATATATATATATAGAGAGAGAGAGAGAGAGAGAGAGAGAGAGAGGGAGAAGGTGAGGGAACTCGAGCGATAGATAGATAGAAAGAGAGGGAAAGAGATTTCTGAATTTACGTGGCAGAATGTTTAGAATGATCAAAACATCCGTGATCGTTTGTTCTGATTGTCGATTTGTCAGGATGCTTACTTTGTGGAGGTATCGGTTTGGTGTGTGTGTGTGGTGGGGGGAGAATCCAGCGTGATACCTTATTGGAAAGTTCTTGAAAAATACATCACGATTTTACTCAAGCCTTGTGACTGATAAACTGTTTGGATGCTATCATCACTTCGCAAGTTATCTTGGTTCTCGCAGCATGAAATCACGAATCATCGTGACCGAGAGGTTTAGCGTACTGGCTTTTGTAAATTTGCTGATCATACCATGTTATGCGCTGTTTTCCAGAAAATAAATGTAATTCCCGCCTAATATAGTTGCAATATATTCCACAGATTGGCTGTGTATGTGTTGAACAAACAAAATAAGCCTGAGAAGACGTCCGCAACAGGGATTAGCTAGCCTCTCCCTTCTGCTCGGAGTAAGACAAAAACAACGATTAATTATAATCCTCTCAATTTTAATTTCAACTGATACGAGATACAATAATAAATATTGATATGGTATTTTTTCTTGAATAAAAATGATTAAATTTTAATTTCCTTTTTCAAACAGAAGGTGCTGGATGCCGATGGCGATTACTTCGAAGACTAAATATAAGTTACACATACTGTGAAGCGCTTTTTTTTCCTTTAAAAACAGTCAGTCAGTCAGTTGAGTGCCATACGTGAAACACGCTTAGGCGATCATCTCTCGAAAGTGACATGACTGACTGGGCAGAAGATTATCCCGCAGTATGTTGCCATTGCTTTCTGCGGTAGATTGGTTGCCAGCCAAGGCTATAGAACCCAATCTGCCCTGTTATTTAACCCATAACTGGAAGGAAGAAAGGGATTAATATCTTTCCCAAGGGTATTTGTGCATAAGTGAATGCAATGAATTCAACTGAAATTCGAACTCGGCCCCCGATTTCTCGTTCCGAGCCGATATCCACTGTACCACAACGCACATCCCTCTAAAAACAGACAAAACAGACAGAACCTTTTTTGGTTAGCTTGTAGTAAACTTTTTGTATGCGCAATGCAATTGCAAAATTGCCGAGACAGGATCATCATCATTTGATTGAAATCGTAACCACGTTATTATATGTAATGCATAAAAGGAAAATACCATAATATATTAATTTAGTAGCGTCCTTGAATCATATAACGTTAATATTTTACGTGACTGTTGCATTTATTTTTTATTTAAAATCTTTATCATCTCATCGTCATATATTTTGGAAAGTGTTTGAAAAAGGAATATATATATATATATATATATATATATATATATATATATATATATATATATATATATAATTTTTGCGTTTAGTCAGTCCTGGGTATGACAATAATTAATCTAAATCTGGTAGCAAAAATTCTGTTTAGAAAATAGAGGTCTTGAGGAACTAGGAACCAAATCCTAAAGGGTGTTGTTCCCACATCCACCATGACCTGGTGGGTAGCACCTGTATATGTCCCAGCTATAGGCAAATAATGAAGGCTACCCCCCAAAAAAACAATATGAATAAATTTTATGCTAAAATTATAAGAAATACATACTAAAATAAAACATTTTCAAAAATAAATATTTATAATATTGACCAACAATACATTTTTTCTGTAGAAAATAAGTGATCTATGTTTCTTCACCATATTCTTTGCTTTGTTTTAATATTTTCTTTTCTGATCTAGTGAGTTGTTATTATTATTATTATTATTATTATTATTATTATTAGTAGTAGTAGTAGTAGTAGTAGTAGTAGTAGTATTTTTCACAGTTTATAATATGAGTCATTTAAAATTTGAGTATTGAAATGTAATATCTCATCGTTGTAATTCTATCCTCCCCGCTTCCTGTGAAACCACGTGTTACCCTTAATCCTGGATTAAAGTCTGAGACTGAAGGCTTTATTTTTTCAACACATGACCAAAGTCTTTTCACTAGAAACTTTCAGGCAAATATTATACATAATAATATGAATCCATAATGCAGGTTTTGTGATAAACACCAAGAAACAATAGACCATCTAATCTCAGGCTGTTCTATGTTTGCCCCAAATGAATATAAAAATCGCCACGATAGAGTGGGGCAATATCTACATTGGACAATGTGCAAACACTATGGAAAATCTGTAAACAAACACTGTAAATCACCCAGCACCGGTTAGAGAAATAGAAGATGTCACCATTCTATGGGATTACACCATCTACACAGACAGAAAAATTGAAGCAAATAGGCCAGACATTATTGTTAAAAACCAGAAAGAGAAAACTTGATATTAATTGATAGCAACCAAGGAATTTGAAAAACTCTCAAAATATAAAAACCTGCGAATTGAAATAGCAAAAATGGGGAAATTGAAAACAACAGTTGTGCCAGTGATAGTAGGTGCACTTGGAATGATAAAAAATGGAACAAAACAACATATTGAAAGAGTCCCTGGAAACCCCAGCTTAAGAGATATAAAAAAAAACTTGTTTTATTAAGTACAGCCCACACACTAAGGAGAACTTTGTCTATGTAACGCTAGGGATGATGGGGAAGATAGAAAAAACATGAAATAGAGCCATAACAACACGCCACGATCTGCCTTAGGTCTTCCCGCAGACTTTTTGGTAGTGCGACCATAGCAGAAATCAAAATATGATGAAAAATGACATAATAATAATAATAATAATAATAATAATAATAATAATAATAATAAGAAGTAGAAGAAGAAGAAGAAATAGAAGAAGAAGATTAAGAATGATAATAATAAATAACTATAAAATATTATTATTGTAAGTAAGAAAATATGTAATAACAGGGAGAAAACAATGAGATAAATTATGGGATGTGCTTCATACGGGTAAAAACAATATTACATTGTTAATAATACACGGAACCATATTTAACTTATTTAATAATATCTATTGGTATTTTGGATTCATGAATTACTGTATATGTGAAAATATTTGGAAGTAATGTAATATTTTATTCGTGTGTTTATAGTAATAGTAGTAATGTTGTTAATATGTTTACAGAGTACTTCCTCCTTAAATGATTATGTTCTTTTTTAATTAAATTGGCATTTGAGAAATCAAAATTGTGACCTGTGTGATTTCGATGTAATACAAGAAAGTTGGAAGTATGTCCAAACGTAAGTCTCTTTTATGTTCGTAGATTCGCGCTTTTAGATTCCGTGATGTTTCCGCTATATATACGTTATTGCACTGTAGACACTGAATTTCATGAATTCCGACAGTTAAATTGATGTTTAGTGTCTTTTTTTAAAATGTCACAATATCAGAAAGAAAATTAATTCCATCACTTGACACATGTATGAAATATTTGTTACATTTTTAAAGAAAATTTATTTCGTCTCTGCGATTCACACATACTAATGTTATCGACATATAAACACACTTTTTTGTATATGGTTTGGATGCGCTTAACACACATTATTTTTGCTTATATATACTTACATTCATAATAAAAACCTTATGTTTTTATTACTTGTTGGCACACACACGTAAACAGACACAAGATTTTTCTTATACATTTAATATTCATCCATTGATTTATCACAGGTGACACGCTGACCAATAAATTTGGATTTTGTCAAGGACACCTAGGTGGATAGCAGCAGCACCTGACCAGATATGGCTGCATTATTTAATGCACGGGAAGATGGCAGATTTTTTATAAGTGCAGGATTTAAGTAAAAATAATAACAATACCAATAATTTTTTTTAATCATATCACCCCGAGCAAGGCGGTAACGCCACTGATGTGCAGTGGGCTACGTAAGAGTGAAAATATTGGAAAATAGAAAGCCGGAAACCACATCCTAAACAGGAAACAAGGGATGAGCCTCTTCACCTGGTCAATAGGCGTGGGTGGAGTGTGAACCGGGCGAATTATACCTCAATCAACATACTGTCCCTTGGATTTTTAAATCATTCGTCTTTAATAAATCTCTGAAGAAGCTTGTTGAAGTGAAATATGTGAGATTAGTGTGTGTGTGTGTGCGCACGCGCGTGTGTGTGTGTGTGCGCGCGCGTGTGTGTATATGTGCGATGAATTACTCAAAAATGAAAATAGCGCTCGCGACTTATTTTGACAGATATATTGACGAAAAGTACACAAAATATCGCCTGCCGAAATACGATAGCCCTCTACGTGTAGACCGGTAAAGAGGGTATCTACAACAAGACAGAGGAGACGAAGAAACGAGCTAAATAGTTTTTTTTTGTTTTTTGTTTTGTTTTTTTTTTCATGGAAGAGAGTGTCCGACAACGATTCCTAGACCCACGCACGCGACATTGAAATTTGTGCGTACAGTTATTCTCCTCCAGAAGAAAATCGACCCGGGCGAAAACGACGACAAAGACGATGCTGAGCAGAGTCGAACAGGAAAGGGTAAGCGAGCGATCAACCGAACGTTCGACGACAAAATTGCTATTGTCTTCGATAACGGTCCCAAGACAAAGTCGGTATCTCCTGTAACTCTTCTGGACGGTCTCATTGTTTTAGTTGATGAATGTTGTCATAATCCTTGCCTTTATTTCATCTTTGGTGTTAAAAAGAGTTTTGTTAGTCTCATGCTCAACTGCGCACGAGAATTAATAATAAAATTGGTTGCAGTCTGGGGAGTTAAGTGGCTTGATGTAAGGAGTGATGGGGTCACAGAAATTGCCTGACAGTCAGAACTATATATATATTATGATCATATTACGATTGAGATCTCTAGAGAAGATAATTTTAAAAACACTTTCCACTTCTGCGATATAAGCATTACTCTTCAGAAATGAATTGAGTTCTTACGGCGACTGGCGTGTGTATACACTGCTTATATACAAAACGTTAAAATTTCCCCTCACTGATTTCATGCGCCTATGGCTTAAGGCGTAGCGACTCCGATTGACATCAACATGGTCGAGTTTCGATCCCGACCAGAAGCAAGTGGATGTGTCTAGCCACACTGATGAGCTGTGATACAGTGAAACAGGCTTGTATGTGGATGACGAATATATTATGTTCTCATTACGATTGAAATCTTTAGAAAAGAAAATTTTAAAAACAGTTTCCACTTCCTCGGTGTATGAATTCAGAAATGAATTGAGTTCTTTCGGTGACTGGCGTGTGTATACACTGTCTATATACAACACGTTGAAAGTTTATTTTCTTGGATTCCATGAGCCCATGGCTTAGATGAGTAGCGAATCAGACTGACATCAAATCGGTCAAGTTTCGATCCCGGCCAGAAGAAAGAGGATGTGTCTAGCCACGCTGATGAGCTGTGATACAACAAAACAGGCTTGTGTGTGGATGACTAATATATATATATATATATATATATATATATATATATATATATATATATATACACACACACACATATATATATATATATATATTTAAAGAAAATTTCAAAATGTAAAAAGGTTTAATTAAAACGAAATTTGATTACACGTTTCGCTTTTGTAGGCGATAGGTAAGTTCTAAAAGCTAAGTACACAAGTTCTCCTGTCATTGAACGAAAGAAACAAAGTCACGCATTTCTCCATCGCTGCGTACTTACTCGTCGCCGGGACATTTGTAAATAGAAACATGGATTTCTTTTCCATATTGTCACTTGCGATGAAAAATGGGATTCTTACGTCAATATCAAGTAACCAAATTAGTGTTGTGACAACACAAGAGAAGGATCTCAGTTTGAAGTTGTTAGATTGGGCAAATCCACTACGAAATGCTTTAAAACAGCCACACGATCATTGCAGACCTTTCGTGCACTAAATTTACCGGGTCAACAAATAAATCCAAACAATGAGTTTTTTTAATCATTTAACCCCAAACAAGGCGGGACCGTCACAGGTGGTTACAGTAAGAGAAAATACTGAGTACAGGGGTGTCAAAGAAATGATAAAAGTTGGACGGGATTCCAGTAGATAAAATATGGCAACTAAAGTTCTGCTTTGGAGATTGTCTGGGTGTGCGTTGTGGTGCAGCGGATATCGACTCGGAACGACAAATCAGTGAGCCGAGTTCGAATTCCAGTTGAATTCCTTGCATTCGCTTACGCACAAATACACTTGGTAAAGGTATTAATCCGTTTCTTCCCTCCAGTTATTGGTTAAATAATAGACAGATTGAGTTCTATGGCCTTGGCTGGCAACCAGTCTACCGAAGAAAGCAATGGCAATTTACTGCGGGATAATCTTCTGCCCAGTCAGACATGTTTCTTTCAAGATATGATCGCCCAAAACCTCTATCACGTATGGCACTTAGCTGACTGAACTATCAAGGAAACAAGTTAATTTTAATGTAATGTAAATGGAGTTCCCTTGGAGTGAAGTGCAAGGAAAGAAACTGTCAGAGTAGAAGAAACGGTTACATTTAAATATTTCAGTAGTAAAAGGGTGGTACCTAGGTGCCAATCTCGTAACACGTCTAAATTCATCCTGGCACTTGGGTCAAAATCCTGTCAAAGCAGTTGCCATGAAAATATTTGCAGAAAAGACAGAGGTTAAGCCACACTATGTCGATAGGAGAGTGACTGAATTCTAGATGCCAAGTCAGGATCGATCACATTGCAGAGACTACTTTGGATTTTGTCGGGAATCTTGAAATAAATAGCATGAGAACTCGACAATATACGGTAACACAGGACAATAAGAAATATTGATAATATAAGTAAATAGAAAAAATACTCATTCGTACAATATATCGGATCACTTTTGTTATAAGATATGTTAGTTATTTCAGATCAATAATTTATCAATTCTTATTATAATAAGAGAGCTGTCCGTCTGTCCGAAGCCAGAGGAGATCATTAGGAATTGGTGAGGTTAGGTCCCTTGACGCCTGAGTGTCAATCGAGATCATGATCATATGGATATAACTGTCTATGCTGACATCACATTAACACACACACACACACAGCCAAATTCTTCTTTCTTTTTTGCCGTCGTAGTCAGCTTCCGACAATTGATGTCATTTCAAAAGACACCATACACCAATAAATATGATTTATGGGTATGATTTCGATTTGAGTTTTCGGTATGATTTCGATTTGAGTTTTGTTTAACGGCATATCAACCTATTTGGGTTATTTAATGCCGAAAAGATAGAGTTTAAAGATTTTTTTTAATGTTCGGTTATAGTAAGAAAGTTGATTTAGTCAAATTTTGACGAAAAAAGTTTTTTTATTTTATTTTAGAAAACGGAAGATGTCTTCTAGTTTCATATTCAAAGATTTATTGCTGGTAATTTTTTTTCCTTAAAAAATGTACGACGGCAATAACTTAAAAAAAAGTATTGTTGGTAATATTTTTCCTTCAAAAGTGTATATTTTTCTATAAAAGTATTTATATACATACATACATATATATATATATATATACACATATACATATATATATATATATATATATATATATTTATATACATATATACATATGTATATAATTACTTTATAAATACTTTATATATATATATATATATATATATATATATATATATATATATATATAAAAAAGTATTTTTCATACTTTCATAGTGTTTTGACCCTAGTTTGAAGTTAGCTATTTACCCATAGATGGGACCCAAACAGGTGCTACCACTCCGGGTAAGAGTGGACTTGGGAACAACAGCAATTAAGAGGTGGTTCCATGCTCCTCACAACCTCCCAATCATAGGCCTTGCTGCTGGATGCAGTTTACCGTCATACCCAGTAACTCCAAGTTGGGTACAGCATACAAAACGTAGAGCCGGGCCAAATTGTATAAGTAATAATAATTGTTGCAATAACATCTACTGCAAATATAAGTTAAATATTTATAATTAATAGTAAAATCTATAATATCATTAATTCAATTATGATCATGAACAGCTTTCAAATTAATTTTAACAGGATTATTTTTGGTTTAGTTATGCTATGCCGTGCTTTGTGGTGCATTTGATGTGGACTCGAAAAAAGAAATCGGAGAGCCGAGTTCTTATTACAGTTGCATACATTGCTTTCATTTACGAGCAAATACCATTTGGAATAATATTAATTCGAGAGTTGCTTCTCCTTTCAGCTATGGTTTTGATAGCAGAACAATTTAGGTTGTGTAGCCTTGGTTGGCAAGGAGTCTACCGTAGAAAGTAATGGCAAACAAATGCAGGAAAATCTTCTGCCCAGTCAGTCATGTCTCGAAAGAGACATGATCGGCCAAGCATGTATCACATGTGGTACTTAACTGACTGACTGAGTCATTTTATATTACTCAACTGACCGGTATTATTATCACAAACGTAAAAGGATATGATTACATATAATAATACCAAATGATTTATATATATATATATATATATATATATATATATATATATATATATATATACCACAGAATTCAGTTGAGAAAGTGTGACGCTCGTAAAACTAGACATTTAATCCAAATTTAAAGCTGTCATTGTCGATTCTTTCTAACTCTATTCTCTATCAAACAAATCGGTGTGTCTCCTCATAATCCCCAGTGAAAAGTGAGATAAATCGCAGATTTTAAATGGATATGCCATTTTCGGAAAGGAAATTCTCCATACACCCAGCAAGATTTAAATGACAAATGCTCTGAGTTACCTTTTACGTCATAACCAAAAATCGACCATGTCCCTTTTACTGGTGTTGGCGCTAATGAAATTTCTGCTTGTACAATCCCGAGGCACGTACACATTCGTCGATAGAAAATCCAGCAAAATCACATGAAAAGATAATGGGTCGCCAAATATGTTTTACCCTACGCGGACATCGAAGCTCATTTTGAGAAGCAATAATATTGTACCTCTCTCTCTCTCTCTCTCTCTCTATATATATATATATATATATATATATATATATATATATAATGGCACTAATCAAGATAAACTTCATACTCACAGGCATATAAATGATGAAAAATAAGAAACAAAAGAACGACCAACCGTTTTCAATCCCGTTTTTCATCAGGGTTCAACTTGGAGGATTTCTTTTTTTTTAATTCTTCAATATTATAAAATATTAAGACTTAAGATAAATAAGACAAAGGCAAAAACAGAGAGACAAGCACTAGATGGTAATAATATGGAGTCCTAAGAGACATTCTTTCTGCGTGCGAAGAGATGGAGTCCTACGTTTAAAGTAGACAAACTCCAACGCCTGTAAGTGAAACATGGAGTGTGAACCAGAATATATATATATATATATATATATATATATATATATATATATATATATATATATATATGGCTAAAAATGTATTAGTATTGAAGAAATCCAGTCCTACTAAACAGGTAATTTTGATGTGTTTCTGTGTCTTCAATTAAAAATATTTTCACGTGTTTTAGTTCAAAATCTTGCAATTTCCACTAAATTTGATCATTTCTATTCTTTCATCCAAGAATAAGTTATCTGTATTTCTAAAGCTAATACGAGGTTGAGATTTTCTGATAATCTTCCATTCAATCTCTTTTAATTACCAGAAATATTAAGAGATAGCGGTATGAAATTTAAAATAGGGCCTAGAGAAGGAGTACATATGATTATAAAATTTCTGTTTCCAGGGTTCGGCAGAAACTCCAAAATGTACTTTTCTTTCTTCATCATAATCTATAGGGAAAATATTTTACTATATATATATATATATATATATATACAAACTTTCCAAAAACTTATGAGAATTTCAACGAATAAATTTAACACTCGTCTCATCAGCGATAATATATATATATATATATATATATATATATATATATATATATATATATGATTTACGGAATTGTAACTGTTATCGGTGAAAGTGAAATTTAAACATGTAATCGCCAAGAGGCGAGTTCAAAATTCGGTTCATACTGATCGGAACACTTTTCGTTAATGCTAATAACAGTATTAATACTTCATCGGTTGAAGTACAGAATATCAGATTTGGAGGGTACATACATATAAAAAGTCAACACCAACCTGAAGTTTTCATGCAAGTATAGAATAGTCTGTTACCGCTCGGTGTTGAACTCAATATACATTTGCATATATATATATATATATATATATATATATATATATATATATAAGCATGTGGTGTAGATATAGAAGAATCCAAAGGAGTACCCTGGAGAAACAGTGGTAGGATAACTTTCTAAGAGAGCTCTAAATATATACGTATATAAATACATATAGAGCAAATATAAGAAAAAATTGAGGCAGACAATTTATTTGATGGTAAATCGGAAGTTTTGGCCTATTTCAGGCAAACCATCATCAGCTTCCGTCTTTATTGTACAGAAGATTTTACACGAATATATATATATAGCAATTTATTATTTAAATTAGTCATACCTAGATACACCTTCAAGCCAAACTTCCATTTAAAGGATGCCACCTTTATTAAAATAGATGGAAAATTCTTGAGAGTGCCGGTATCTTACGAATATATCTATATATATTGGCTACATATCCGAAAGAAACGGTTTGTATGTAAATCCCAATGAATCCTAATAATATTAAATATTAAAACACATATAGCCAGAGGGCTAAGTGCAATTAAATTTATTTATTTACAGAGCCAATATAAATATAGTTTTATTGCTCCTCCAAGTTATCTTGGATGCCCACATAGGGTAGAATATATGGCACATGTGTGATCTCGATACCAACTTGAAATTAAAGCCAAGGTTATGGCGTTCATTTTCGTACTGAAACCCTTGGGAAATGTATAGATCTATTACTTTTTCTTTTTGCTATGGCTTTCGTCACGGAGAAAAATAGCACAATAAACTCGGCTTTCTCGTCTTGGTTGGCAACAACTACAGAAGAAAACAACCTATGTTAAAATCTGCCTGTAGCATGATTGGTTATGTCTGGAAAAATACCTACAATAGATTAAGGGTTTTTAAAACATTTAACTTAAATATATAATGTCACTGTCCCATTAGCGGTAAGATTATATGTATATATATATGCCCATAGCTCAGAGGTAGAATCGCCGACTGATGCCAGTTCGGTCGGGCTGACGTCCTGGGATAAAAGCAATCGGAGTCTAACCGTACAAATGAGCTGTGATACAGCGAAACATATCTGTCTGCGGATGACTATATATATATATATATATATATATATATATATATATATATATATATATAGGATTTCCGGAATTGTAACTGTTATCGGTGATGTTGAAATTGAAAGAGGCGAGTTCAAACTTCGGTTGATATTGACGGAGGATGTGCGTTGTGGTAGCATGTGCGTTGTGGTGCAGTGGATATCGACTGGGAACGACAAATCCGGATGCCGAGTTCGAACTGAAGTTGAATTCCGTGCATTCACTTACGCACAAATACCCTTAAGAAAGGTATTAATCCTTTTCCTCCCTTCAGTTATGGGTTAAAAACAAGACAGATTTAGTTCTATAGCCTTGGCTGGCAACCAGTCTACCGCAGAAAGAAACGGAATCCTACTGCGGGATAATTTTCTGCCCAGTCAGTCATGTGTCTTTCGAGACATGATCGCCCAAAGCGTGTATCACGTATGGCCCTCAAGTGACTGGTATAATGCCAGTAAACAAAATGGCAAATAAATTTTATATTCATTCAAGATTAATATTGTGTCAGAAGAAAAAACGTATCAAGAACAGAATTCTCCTAAGATTCGACTATGAATTGAAGATGTCAAAATGAAGCAATTACAACAATTTTAAATGCTATAAAATGTTAGAACAACAACGTAAAGCATCACCGAAATCCAGAGGCACACTAGAAATTGAATAGTACTACCACATCTGGTCGGGTGCCCCTGCTACTCTCCTCGGGGTTTTTGACAAAATACAACGGAGAATCTGTAATGGGATCGATACCGACTTGGCAGACTGGCTACAGTCACTCTCTCACCGGCGTGACGTGGCTTCTCTGTGCCTTTCTATGAATACTTTCACGGCTTCTGCTCCGATGAACTCAGATCACTGGTACTCCCTAGGTACTAATTTGCACGAGATACTAGATTAGCAACTAGGTCCCACCATTTTACAGTGAAACCGATAAAATGAAACCGCAATTTCTACTCCTACAGCTTCTGTTCTCGCACATCCCGCCTGTGGAATTCCCTTCCTCATACTTGCTTCTCCGACAGCTACAATCTCCAGGAGTTTAAATGCAAGGTCAAAAGAGAACAGGCATTTATTCCATGAGTCTGAAATTCCAAACTTTGGCACAACCACAACTGATAAACTTAAAGGCTGCCTTCCAAATTTACTGTACTATTTCTTAGATAAATTAGTGACTAGAGAGGGAAATAAAACGAGCTCTATACAAAGACCTATAAATAAAACGGGTTCTAAAATGTAACCGAAATTTCTACTCCTACAGATTCTTTTCTCGCACTACCCGCCTGTGGAATTCCTTTCCTCATACTTGCTTCCCCGACAGCTACAATCTCCAGGAGTTTAAATGTAAGGTCAATAGACACCTCCTAACACACTAACTCGCATCCATTCTCTCAAACACACTTCCCATCTACCCAACCTTCGTCCTCGGTATCCTTACCTGTCTATCACTCTCCTTCTGATATTTTCTATATCTTACAACTCTTTCTCATCACTTTCCCCTACGTAACCCCATGCGCAATAGTGACAGGGGAATGCCTTGCTTGTATCTCTTGCCTTCCACAGCAAGGCAAGAGATACTGGATAATTTTACCCTCACTGAACGTATTGAAGGCAAGTAGTACAAAAGGAACCTACGAGTAACCTTCCCAGCAGGCTTGTGTAAATGGATAGAACATGGAATGAGAATATTTGTAAAATTACAAGACTTTCTAAGAGCTATGAAGAACAAGGATTTATGGAGAGCCGTGATGGGCAATGTTCTGAAGGGACATAGCACGCAAAAGACAAAGTGTAAACAAATATTCATATATACTGAACAATACGTGCATATTTTCCCAAAATACGTCTGCCCATCATTAGTCAAATTTCAGATAAGTGAATTGTATATCCTTCTCTCGTGCTGCAAACGATGTTTTATGCTGCAATATATAATTCTTCCTTCTATCATCGTACCGTACTTATTTTTCTTGTTATAATACGAAAAAACATATCATTCTTCATCGTTTCATGTCATAGACTCGTTTTATTGGGGTCTGGTCTGGGGATTGTAGCTGCCAAGAAAGTCATCAAACATATAAAATTAACCGTTGCATAGGCATAATGAAAAATGGCATTATCCTTCTAGAGCTGCAGATCATCTTCTTGTTAAAGGACATTGGCCACATTTAATAGTGTGTGATGTTCATAAATGAGATTTTTTGTTCAGTGGATATTGGCTCAGAACGAAAAATCGAGAAGCCGATTTTGAATTCCAGTTGAGTTTCTTGAATTCACTTACGCGCAAATGCCCTTGGGAAATGTATTAATCCGCCTTTTCCCTCCAGTTATGGGTTAATTTAGAGGACAAATTGGGTTCTATATCCTTGGTCGGCAATCAGTCTACTGCAGAAAGCAATGGCAGCCTACTGCGGGATAATCTTCTGCCCAGTCAGCCATGTCTCTTTTGAGACATGATCGGCCAATCGTGTATCACGTATGGCACTGAACTGACAGACTGATGCTTATAACGTAGGTTATCGCTACATCATAAGGTGTTAAAACCTGATGAAAATAATTGGTCTCGATAATTAAAGCAAAAATTCACAAAGACAATATCAGTGTTTTCTATTTGCCTATAAAACAAAATATACAAGAAGAATGGATGAGTAGTTTAATTTAGTTCAACTTATCTTTTAAAGATTTCTAGTAGATTCTAGTATTTCAGCAGATACTCTGTTTTTAATTACACAGTATCTCTCTCTCTCTCTCTCTCTCTCTCGCTCTCTCTCTCTCACTACCAGCCTTAATATTTTTAAAAACTTTATTAGGAAAATGTGTGACATTCGGCAGGAGTCGAATCTGCAAACCCTAACAACATAGGCGAAGCCATCAATTGATCTGATGCGTCTTAATGACTTGACCACGAATGATTCCACAGTCTAAACGCAGCCGAATCAAACCTTATAAACACATATATTCAATTCCTCGTAAATATCCATCTCTGGTCTGAAAAATTACCATAATATAAACAAATGTAAACAAACAATGTTCCAGAAAAATTCGGAGATTTTTTAAATAGATTAACAACCGACATATTTTAATAAATTAAAATATATCAGTTGTTAATCATATGTAAGTTTTAATAAATTAAAAACGAAGGTTTTTAATTCATTCATCTGTCCGTAATATATATATATAGTCATTCGCAGACAGATCTGTTTCGCTGCATCACAGCTCATCAGTACGGTTAGACAGCCGATTGCCTTTTACCTGGGATTGAAACCCGACCGAATTGGCGTCAGTCAGCAATTCTACCTCTGAGAGAGAGAGAGAGAGGGAAAAGAGATAGAGAGAGAAAAGTGATAGGGAGATATAAAATAAATTAATATGTTTACACACACACACACACACACACACACACACACACACACATATATATATATATATATATATATATATATATACATACTAACAAAAATATATAGAATGTTTTTTTACCAAAAGTAACATCGACCAGGTTAATTCTGAAGGACAAGTTCTTCAAAGCAAGCAATCATCGCATATGGAGCGTTCAATATGAAGAACACAAACAATAATAAAAATAGTAATAATTTATTTCCTCATCCTTATTGAAAATCTACTGCCAGTATCAATTCAACCAATTCTAAGTACAGGATGTCCATAAAATTTGTGTGCTCATTAAAATTTTATAATTTTATTTTTATTTGCGATAGAAATAATTTGTAAAAAGGATTAGAAAGAATAAATGTATATTTTTTAAGGATTTATTGAAATTTTATATAAGTTTGGTCTTTGATATATGGTCTTCCAGACTGTGGCTTATCATGGACAGAGCCTGTCACCTTAATTTTTTTCATTCATTTAGCAATAATGTTCCTATGAGGTGGTTCTTTATTGTATTAAATTCTGAACTTTCTTTGTACAGAAATAGTAGATTTCAGTTCAGCCAACTAAAGGACACAGTTTACTTTTTCTTCACCTGAAGCCATGGATCAAATTGAAATTGAAAAAAATAAAATATTTTTTTACTTCTCTAAAAATTGTTGCAAATTTTGTGGTAAAAAATTATTCAGTAACTATACTTAAAACTAGGTACATTAAACTTTAAAACAGTTTTACAGATGATTTCGATCACAAATACAAACGAAGTTATAATTTTTAAAGTGCACACCCTGAATATCTTATTGGATAGTCAATATAAGATATCTGGTATATAATACTACTGATAATTGGATAAAGTTTCATGAAAGCCAGATTATACCTTAAAAAATAGATTAACTACCATTCAATTAATAATAATTACGATCTGTGTCAATGTTGAGAAAGGTTGTTTCCACATTATAAATATTCGACATTCATTGAGCGAAAATTAACGTAATTCTCGTTTGGAATTTACAAATTATGTGTTGATTTGGTATCACGACAATTTCTCACCGTCCATAGAGTAACTTCTCTTCATTTTTTATAAACCTTTTGTGCTTACGGGCTCATCCCGTTGAAACACAGGTACCCGTAAGATCATCAATGTTAACACATCACTCAATAAGTCCCGGGCCTGACATATAAATGGCGACACGAATAAAAAAAAGTCCATATAATTTTTATGAATTACTAATCTTTAAGTGGCACGTGACAAATGTTGGGTTCAATCGGATTATTACTTTACAAATTACAGTTACTTAATTGAAGCTACTGTTGAAAATTTCCAAAACAATGGAAAAATCTGAAGTTTGGGTATTGAGAAAGCATTGCTTTCTGATGAGAAATTACTGTTCAAACAAAGCAATGACTTGATATATGTTATACGGATCCTGCTCGCTTAAAACAACGGTTAAGACGTGATATGCTGACTTTTAACGCGCTCGTATAGACTCATAATGCTGAACGCTCAAATCGCCTTAAATCGGCCGTTACCCCAGAAAACACCAAAAATATCCACAAACACCTTTTGGCAGATCGTAAATTGAAGTTGTGTGCCATAGCAGAGAAGTTGAATATATCAGAAGGCAGTGTATTCACCCTTTTGCATGAACATTAGTCAATGAGAAAGCTTTGTTCAAAGTGGGTGTAGCGTTTGCACACAGTCGATCAAAAATAAAAATTGAGTCGACGATTCAGAGCAATGTTTTCAACTATTTCAACGCAACAAAGAGTTTTGCGTATATATGTGACAACAGATACAACATGGATCTACCACTTCATTCTGGAGTCAAATCGGCAGTCAGTTGAGTGGACAGTAGCAGGTGACTGCTATCCAAAACGACCAAAGACGAAAACATCAGCAGGCAAGGCATTGACCTCCGGATTTTCAGATGCGCAAGATATTGTGGCATAGATTACCTTCATAAAGGGAGAAACATCAATAGCGAATATTATATAGCATCATTGTTTCATTTGAAGGAAGAAATCTCCAAAAAATGGCCACGAATAAAGAAAAATCAGAAAGCAATGCTTTACCAACACCCGAACTTCAGATTTTTCCATTGTTTTGAAAATTTGTTCACTACTGCTGTAGCCTGGTATTGAACTCACAACTCTTTTAGGCTAAGTCATAAAAATATATTCACCAGGACAAGAATAACGGAATTTTTGGGTCGTATAAATTTAATGTCCAGTAACCAGCCTAGAGCAGTGGTGAACAATTAACTTATAGGGTTAGAGGGAGATAATTCACGACTACCAGAAGGGACTCTAGACAAGGAATGAAGATGACATACAACAGTGATTGTAATAAAGGGTTCGGTTCGAAATTCCTTGCACCTGCAGGAGGCCGGAGCTGACAACGGCCAAAACGTAGTACAAATCGCAACACAGATGAGGACAATAGACCGACTAATGCAAATACTGTAAATTCTACCTCATCTCAGAAATATGGAAAAATACTAAAGGAGGAAAAGAACAACGAAATTCTGGTATTTTTGCTTTTGTGTTATTTGATGTTCATTCGTTAATAACATTCCACGTGCATTTGGATCGTTAGCATAATTGCGGCTTTCTGAAATCAAAACAATATGGCGCGTACTTTCCAAACTCCAACGGATCACATAATGAACAAGACGAAAATATCACTTTATGTATTTAAGTTCATAATAATTTTAGTTTGTGCATGTGGGATTAAGATGACAATGTGTAGTCATAAGTGCGTGTGCATCTGTGTGTCTAGCAGCTTTTGAGATTTGAAAAAGAAATCACTCGACCGGCGGTCGAGTGCGAGGAAAAAATTTACTCGCACTAAATCATTTTACTCGACCGACTCCATTTTATTAATAGTCGCCTTACGTAAATATAGCGTGAATTGCTGACGGAAAACAAAAAATCAAATTTTAATTAAAATTTCGGACGTGTTAGAAAGGGTTTAATAAATTAAAAAAAACAACAAAATTTCATCTTTTCTCTTAATAATAGCATAAATATTTTGATGATAAATCTTTGTTTTTATTAAGTTTAAGCCCTTTTAACATCATGATATGCTGTTTTTTTTGTTTCGTTTTTTGGCATTTGTGTTTCTATAAAAAAAATTACTTAATTGTATAATTTGTTTTTCGGTGCGTGGTTGAAAAAAGTATGCGTATTTTTTTCTTTCTTTCAAATGTTCGTTTTTACTTTTCGTAAGAGGGGAGGAAATATAGGATAATATTTTTCAAAATGAATTTCCTAAAATCTGTGAGCGTCTTCAATCTGGGCGACAGAGACATTTGGCTCCATTTTGGAAGCGCTAATTAAACGAATGTTTACACTGACAGGGACAATAAAATCCATCACTTCAATAATGTCATTGTAGGTAATTCTAAATAACTGGTGAATCTTCAATGGCATAATTTGGGTTGTAAAAAGATTCAGATTTCCTTTCACTGCGAGATTTTTAATCGACCGCGCGTGAGTAAAGCAATAAACTTTAATTCCCCAATGAAATTTTAAATCGACTGAGTCAATCGAGCGAGTAAAATCTCAAACGCATTTTTTATTGTATCATACCGTAAAAGAGTTCGTTTTCTGCTTTCCTCTGTGTTATATATAACAAATATAATAATAATAATAATAATAATAATAATAATAATATATATATATATATATATATATATATGAACACGGTATGATAAAATAATATAAAAGGAAAACTCAGCACGTCATGTTAGTTATAAACTATAGTTCATTTAAATGAGCTTAAACACCTCATCTCATCAGACCCTTTGCCAATATTCCTCCATCTGGTATAAAATTTCTGCTGGAATGAACTTTTTCTTAAAAATGAAGAGGGAACATGATAATAATAATAATAATAATAAACATAAAATTGAGAACAAATAATTAAATGACAATATTTGTGAGGGGAAGGAGGAAAGAAAGAAATGAAGGAACGGGAGGGAAGGGGAGAAAGAGATATAGTCCCAAATTTGGGTAGTATTCTTTTGAAGTTATTTGACTGTCATAGATGGTATGACCTCTGAACAAACCAATTCCCCTGACTTTAGGCGTATCTTTGACCCCATCAGGTCAACCCACTTATATTAACTTAAATCCACATATACCTATGCATATATTCCCACATATACTTACACTTTGATTTTGTTTAATTTTACATATCCACTGATTTCTTTTTTTATCTTTTTAGGTTTTAGCTTTTTCATACTCATACATATATACTCTTCATAAGCACAAGGCTTCCGTGCGCCCCCTTAGTGCGGTGTATATACGCACTCGCATATCACGTTACCTAAATTGTCGTATTCTCAATATCGCATATATTTATATACACGAGATATATACGAGAAAATTAAGTACATATTTAAGCCCACATATCCAAACATACCCATATATACATATATATACACACATACATATACCCACATATATACATATATATATGTATATACATACATGCATATACATATATATGCACATATATGCACCTATATACGTGCAAACGCACACCAACATGACCACATATGCACGCACACACCCATATATGTAACTTATAATTTATACAAGTTCACTAGTAGTTTACTATGTCCCCATGTATAAGAACCCTGTATAATGATCCAGTGCGTTTGTGTACGTTTAATTTCTAAATTAATTGGTAATATTCCTTAAATTTATTTTTTAATTCGTAATATGTATTATTCCTTGTTATTCTCTTTTTATACCTTTTTACTTAATTTGGGTGTTGATTTATCTATATATATATTTCTTTTTTTTCAATTGGAGTAGATAGACTAAACTATCGCCCGGTTCACACTCCACCAACGTCTATTGAACAGGTGCGGAGGCTAATCCCTTGTTCCCTGTTTAGGATGTGGTTTCAGGTTTTCTCTTTTCCAACCTTTTCATATTTCTTCTTTTTTTTCATTTGGAGTAGATAGACTAAACTATCGCCCGGTTCACACTCCACCCACGTTTATTGAATAGGTGTAGAGGCTCATCTCTTGTTCCCTGTTTAGGATGTGGTTTCCGGCTTTCTCTCTTCTAATCTTTTCACTCTTACGTAACCACCTGCATATCAGTGGCGTTACCGCCTTGATATGATAGATTGGTGACATGATTAAAAAAATACATCACATTAGGGAAGTTAAGGTTCGAGCTTTATAATTAAAATTTATCTAAAGTTTACATTTTTCGCCTCTAATTAGGTTTTATCACATGATGACAATAATATCTATTTTACCTAATTGAGTATGTTCGTACCTACAGAGTACACATCTTTTAAGGTGCCCATTTTTTGTAAATTAATGCATCCAATGATACACAATACATAAAACATGATACATAAAGATGTGATACATAAAACATAATACATAATACATATGAATTTTCACAAGCTTTCTAGGATTATGCATAAGTTTAAGTGGATCCCGGTTTTTTTTTTTATAAAGAGACATATCTCGCTTAATATTTGGGTGCCTCATTTCTCCAGGGGAAGTGTTTATACTGAAGTCAATATTTTGAGCATTTTTCATTTCATAGTTTTGGGTAGGATATTTCTTTCACATATATGTGTACTAATCATAATATAAAGTTATCGTTTGTCTAAATAGGTATGTCCTTCTATTGAATGGTGGATTCATACCCTCTTTACAATTGATCTGCACATTTTACCAACTCATGATCTATCAGTTTAGGAGGGTTGGTAAGGGTGCCGGAAGGTGGTGATTCCGGGACTTTATGTGCCGAATAGTTTAAATTTATTTCTATAGCGGCACTTGTAAATTATATCGTTTCTCTCATTTAATAATTGGCTAGATGCTCTAAACTTGATAATTTTATTCTTCTCGTCTAAGCATAAGTTGCATCTACCTCCAAAGATATTGGGGGTTTGGGATATCTCTATGATCTTCCATTCAATCTGAGGTGAAAGATTTTTGCTTTTTAGTTCCCAGAAATATTTCGAGAGGGCGGTTTGATATTTTAGGTGGGGTTTAGAGAAAGATTGGATGTGATTATATAGGCGTTGTTTCCATGGACCGGCGGAAATTCCTATATATGTTTTTTTTTGTGGTTTTTGTCCACGCTAGGATAGATGGTGGCTTGGGATATTACTTTTTCTGATTTATATATGCCTGCTCTTGGGCATTTATTTTTTATTCTATAGTTACAAAGGGTTGCACTTTGTCTTACAGTTGCTATGAAATTTCTTTAATATACTATTATTGTGGGAATTGATGATGTTATTAATGTTGTTGGTACAAGAATAACTATTCTCTTGCAGATTTTCCTTAGTGGGTTGTTCTGTTTGAAGTGTTTATCAACCAATTTTAGGAAGTATTGTCCGATATTAATATTAGATAGTTTACAGAAGGGAGGGTTAAACCATATCACCTTTCTTTTTCTATTTTTAGGTTCATTGGTTCTGGTACTTTTGGAGGGCTCTAAGTAAAGCAATTCTTGCTTGAACCCACTCTTTTTAAGGCGGTGTTGTAAGGCGTCTTATTCTCATTAAAGGTTCTGTTTTTGGGGCAGTCAGATACAGTGACGGAGAGAGTAAAGGTCGTAACATGATTTCTCCTGTAGCTGAGTAGAGATACAATTCAGCTTTAACAACTGTTTGTATTTTTGTTAATACGTTATTATATTTCACTGTTCCCGAGACTTCTCGTTAGTTATTTCAACTTTAATTCCACAATCTAAACTTATTTATAAATGGAACTTTGTCTGTGTCTGTGTGTATGTGTCTCTGTGTGTGTGTCCATTACCTATAGACTCCGAACCAGCTGAACGGATTTTCTGGAAAATTTACACAGTTGTATTATAAGCGCCTTCGAGTGTTCTTAGCTAGGTTTTGTGTCGAGGTACCCCACATAAATATTGAAAATCGCTAATCAGAAAAATTGGGTTATAGAAGGAGTGGTCTGATTTTAATTAAATTTGATACACTCATAAACAAAGACATAAGAAACAATATTCAGAAGTTTCAAGGTTGCTGTTCTGACAATAGTACAGAAAATCTATAATATATATATATATATATATATATATATATATATATATATATATATATAAAGCAAGATGTGTGTGTGTCTGTTTATCTGCCCGTATGTCTGTATTTTCTTCAGCCCTTTTATTTTATTTTTTGCTTCGGGTTCGACTCTAAGGAGGTATAATTGTAGTTCTTAGTCTCAGCCATGATACCATTTACTCAGAGGACTTATTTAACTTTCAAAATTCAGTTTACGACGAAAAAACCTATCTGATATCGATACCAGGAAATCAAAAATTGACTTTCATCCATTCATTTTTTCCAAAGAGTCTGAGCTCCAGGACCATGGATTAGTTTTAATGCTTTCTTTACACTCGAGCAACGCCGGGTTATACTGCTCGTAGTTAATGAAAAATTCTTCTTTTTTTCCAATCTATTTCTTTTATTCATCTAGAATTCTGGGCTACAAATTCTAAGGGTTTGAGGCGGTATTCTATGATATCCCTGATTATATATTTTGGCTACAGGGGAAACAGAAACTAATTAGATCGTTAATTATCATCTGAATTCCTTACAGACAAACTGGAATTTTTGTACACTTACATAAATCGATAATTTGTAGTGAACAAAACAAGATCTAGATTTAAAATTCAAATGTTAATCACTGACTTACTGATTTTGTTAGAAATAAACAATTTACTCGAATTTACAAAACCTTACTTGGAACATATGCAAAAGCGAATCTAAAACAAAACTCGTAAAATTTCACACCTCAATGCTGAATTTTTTCGATCAATAGAATCATCTGAAAACAAAATTCAAAATTCAAATAATCTTCAATTATCAGAAACAAAATTTATTTTATGGACCCTTTTCGCGAGCCGACGCAAAGTTTGTGTGTCGTCCAATGGAAAGGTGAGAATCACATCTGGGAGTGAATTCCTAAATAACCTTTTCGAGCCCCACAAACAAAATAAAAGACGGTCCAATTCGACTGTCGCCAAATAGAGATAAGTGACGAGCGTAATTAACACGTACATTTGACAAACAAGAGATCGTTATTATAATTTTCTCTATCTTTCTCTATCACGTCACATCTGTCACCTCCTTCCTTTTCATCATTCACCCTGAGCGATAACTTTAAAAACAATTCTACTCTACTAAAAGGCTCATACATACATACATACATACATGCATACATACATACGTATGTACGTTCGAGCCTACGTACACATAAACTCACGCATGCAAGTTACTACTACGAACTCTTGATACCCTTAACTTTTTAATACTGTTTCTCATTGAACATTAACTTCTACCAATTCATGTTATTCTTTTCTATCAATACATTTCTATTTAAGCATACAAAAAGTATACTTTTATTTTTCCAGAAATCCACTTGCTGATAACCTTCTGATAATTCTAGATAAAATCTGTAAGTTGTAGAAAGTTTGGTTATGTTTAACACAAGACTAATTAAAAAAAAACTTTAACCATCTCCCTAGTCCTACCCTGGTGAACCCCGACGTCGAAAAAGAACTCGCAATGGAAGAATCGCTTCTATATATTTACGTTTTTTTATCCGTTATTTCATGGGGTTTTTAAAGGACGCGTCGTCTCTCTTTGAATTCGAGACGCCGTAAATTATACTAGCGTTGTTTAAAATAGTCAAATGTACATGGTGCCTGATTGGCAAAGTTTCTTATTAGTTCTGCCGAATTCTGATTTAAATTTGATATGTATTTGATCACATTTTTCTTACTACTCTAAACAAATGTAACGAATAGAATATTACGAAATTTTCCGAACACATACGAAATTATAAATTAAATATGTCGGTGAATACCAATTTCAGTTTCCGTAAAATTTCGTAAGATTGTTTTTAGTTACGCTGCTTGTTTATATTAGGGTACGAACAAGAGCGGAAAGGAATATTCTTAAAAAAACACCAGGAAATTGTATTTTATTTGCCATGTAATTCGCTGTGGTTGATTGGTAAATCAGGTAAGATCTACTGACGTCATTTCCCCGTTTTATGGTAGTTGCAGGTTCGAATCATGCCAAATACGAGTATCCATCAAAAGAAATGTCAGAACAAGTTAATTTGTATTCATTATATTTGTTTAAACTTAATCTTTTATGGATATGCGTATTGGAGTAGATACCTGTTTTTTTTATAATTAAACAGTGTATTTATAATTAACACGAGTATCACTTAAAAATAAAGTTGAAACAAATGAATTAAAATATGTCGCAGCTAATACATTTTGTATATATATATATATATATATATATATATATATATATATATATATATGGCTAGGTCTTAAAGGCTATCACAACGCGTTTAATAAAATAAAGGAAGGTAAAGAAGTTGTTAGGTATTACCTATTTATTATGCACTAGCAGTATAGCCCGGCGTTGCTCGGGTGTAATGAAAGCTTTAAACCTAATCCATGGTCCTGGAGCTCAGACTCTTTGGACGTTGGCACGAAAGACTAAAAAGTTTACAGTTAAAGCGAAATCGTAGACTGAAAGAAAAATGAATGAATGTAAGTCAAATATTCATTAGTTGGTATCGATTTATATATATATATATATATATATATATATATATATAAATTATGGATTTTCTGCACTATTGTGAGAACTGCAACCTTGAATCTTCTGAATATCGTTTCTTATTTCTTTGTCTATGAGTGTATCAAATTTGATTAAAATCGGACCACTTCTTCTATCACCCGATTTTTTCGATTATCGATTTTCGATATTTATCGGGGGTACCTCGACACAAAACCTAGCTAAGAACACTCGCAGACGCTTATAGTACAACTGTTAAATCTTCAAGAAAATCGGTTCAGCCGTTTCGGAGTCTATAGGTAACGGATACACACACACACACACACACACACACACATACATACAGACAAAGTTCCATTTATAAATAAGTTTATATCAATATTTCGAGATCAAAATCTCATCTTCAGAATGGTAAGAGCTTGTGTTTGAGTTCCTGTGGTTTCAACGAATGGTCATTCTTGACTGCTGCTGCTGCTGTTGCTGTCATTAAATGTAGTGAGTTCGTGTGTGTTAGCTTGTTAGAACATGTATGTGTGTGTGTCTATGGTATATATATATATATATATATATATATATATATATATATATGCTTAATAGTTGGGGCTTTTTTAAGGTCTGATGATATCAGTCCGCTTTAATATGTGGTATATCTAAGTGTGCGTTGACCTAACCGATAATTTGACTTTTGCCAAAGTGGTAGTGGGCTTTGTTTGTTATCTGGTGTTATATATATATCTGCTTTAATTGGCGTATTTATTGCTACATTTTTTTAATCCAGTATTCGTTCTCGTGTGTTCTCGTGTGTGCGTGTGCGTGGGTGTGTCATGCGTGTGTGTTTATGTGCGTATACTTCTTGTATTTTAATTTATTTCTTTAATATTTTATTTTATTTATTTATTTACATTTTTTAAATTCTTTTTCCTCTTGTTTTTTTCTCTATGATCATTTTATACGTATATACTTACATAGCTTTTATTGGTATCATGTCTCCGTGTGTGTGTGTTTATATAGATACATGTGTGTGTGTATGTGTTCCGGTGTATAGTGTGTTGTAGTATATATGTATATGTGTGTGTATGTGTTCAGTGTATACATTTTATCGGTATCATGTGTCCGTGTGTGTGTGTGTGTGTATATAGATACATGGGTTTGTGGGTTTATATGTATTCCGGTGTATGTAGTATATATGTATATGTGTGTGTGTATCTGTTTAGTGTATATATAGTGTGTGTGTAAATATATATATACATATATACGTGTGTGTGTATGTGTGTGTGAATGTGTCTTTGTATAAAGCAGGTTGGGGTATGTGGTAAGTGTGTGCACGTGTGTACGCATGTTTTTTGTGTGTGTTAAACTGTGATAGCGTGTATGTGCGTATACGTCTTGCTGTTGTGACCGGTGTGTGTCAGGTGTGTGATAATGTTAATTATTCTGTTATATATATATATATATATATATATATATATATATATATAACGTACTCCCTTTCGGCGTATGACGGTTCAGCAGCATGTACCGCCGTCATGGTCTACTCGTGTTTGTGCCTTCAGTGACGTTTAAATCTAGCCTGACATACGTATTCGACACACATAACAAATAACACTACTACCTCTATGAATATTCACAGGAATCTCTAAGATAAATATTAGATATCTGATTCGTGACCTTTCAGACGTTGTAATGTCTGTTAGACACGATCTTTTCTACTAGAGAGTATCTGTTCCGACTTCCCCATAAGACGACAGATAGATGTCAATCAAATTTAGGTTTTGCTTATTTTTATCTTTGTGGATTTCATTCGTGTAAAATCTTCTGTACAATAAAGACGGAAGCTGATGTTGGTTCGCCTGAAATAATAGTTGGTTCCATGTCGACCTTAATTTTTTCTCAAATATATATATATATATTGTCATCCGCAGACAGATCTGTTTCGCCGTATCACAGCTCATCAGTACGGTTAGTCTCCGATTGCTTTTTTACCCAGGATTGAAACCCGACCGAAATGGCGTCAGTTGGTTACTCTACCTCTAGGCTATGGGCGTTCGGTGGAAGTAGGCAAACTTTTTAGCACATATCATTATACGCGCCCAATAGATAGAGTGCTCTAATTCATTTCACTAAATGAGCGATGCATACATGCCAATGTAGCTACTGTTTATCAAGGTCTACTATTTTTCCAGAGTGCTCAATCAGGGTGTGAGAGCGTAAATATTGTTATCCGCAGACAGATCTGTTTCGCCGTATCACAGCTCATCAGTACGGTTAGACTCCGATTGCTTTTTTACCCAGGATTGAAACCCGACCGAAATGGCGTCAGTCGGCGACTCTACCCCTGGGCTATGGAAGTAGGCAGACTTTTTAGCGCATATCATTATACGCGACCGAGGCAGCAGATAATTTTCTAAACATATACTTAAATATAAGAGACAATGAATAACTATTATGTTTAATCACGAGCCATTCTAAACATCGTATTTTGGCTTTAATTTCAGCTAAAATTCAAAACAAAAATTCTTCAATATTTGTATAATTATTTATTAAGGTGGTTCTAAACTTTCGACTTACATGAGCCATCCTCAGAGAGGTTAAAAGGACGTTAACATAAAAACATCCACCATCAAAGACGATTTTATCTTGTGTTGACATAAAACTTTACTAAGCAACGATAACAGTTACCAAATACTAAACGCAGTTCGTGAATTTGTAATGCGGTTCTATGACGTCACACCGCGTGGAAGCTCGATATGTTAACAGAACCATATATTTAAATGCAATGTAATGTGTTATGACCAGATTTAAACGTGATTTTATTAAGTGTGGGTTGTTTGGATTTAATGTACATGACCTCCAATATCTGAAGAGTCTTTTTACTGTGTGTATGAGTAAGGATTATTGTATTGTTGACAAAAATCTGTCTGATATTACCTACATGGCTATGTTTTTCTAAGAAATGTTGTTGAATTGTACTCTGATCAGAAATGTGACGGGTAAGTCTACGGGAGAGCGTGGTTGAAATTAAAGCTAAAATATGATGTTTAGAATGACTCATGATTAAGCATAGCAGACATTCATTGTCACTTACGTCAACCATCCGTCCGTGCATGGAGTACTGCTGCCATTTATGGTCAGGTGCCCCTGCCGTTCTCCTCAGTGTTCTTGACAAGCTCCAAAGGAGAGTCTGTAATGTGATAGGTACTGATCTGGCGACTCGTCTGCAGCCACTTTCCCATCGTCGAAATGTGGCCTCCCTCTGTCTCTTCTATAAATACTTTAATGGCTTCTGCTCGGATGAGCTTAAGTCACTGATGCCTCCTCAACAGGTGTTTACTCGTGCAACCAGACTGGCACCTGGGTCCCACCCATTCACAGTCAGGTTAGCCAAACGCAGACGACAATTCTACTCCTGCAGCTTCTTCTCTCGCACTTCCCGCCTGTGGAACTCGCTCCCGTATTCTTGCTTTCCTGACGGCTATGACCTCCAGAAATTTAAAAGCAAAGTTAATACTCACCTACTAACCACTGGACTCTAGCTCTCTCCCCTCCCCTGTATAATCTTCACGTTCTCTCCGCCCATGTATCTGTCATTGCACCTGCTTTCTCAGCTTTCTATTGTTCCTTTCTAACTAGCTTGTACTCCTCACTCTTTTCTAATTAATCTTTCTACATTTATGTAACCCCCTGCACATGAGTGGCGTTTCTGCCTTGCTCGGGGTGAAATGATTAAAAAAAAAATATATATATTTAACAATATATATATATATGTGTGTGTGTGTGTGTGTGTGTGTGTGTGTGCGTGAGTGTTTTTATATACTCAGTTATAATCCGTGATAAATAACAGTATGGTTAAATAGAGAAGAGAAGATGAAAACTATATTTTTCTCGCCTGCGCTTTTCATCCTGTGATGGACTTTATCAAAGCAAAGAGATTAAATGAATTTTATTTTAAATAAACTACAAAAAAAAACACTCACAAAATACTTACAAGATTAACAGAAATATTTATCTAAAGAAGAAACATACATAGAAAATACATTCAAAATCTCACAATACCCATATCACTTTATTCACACAAAAAGAAAGGCACATTAAATAAACAACCCCAACAAAAGCAACATTATCAAGAATAATGAATTAAACCATCACAGATACATAATAATACCATTAACCCCATGACACTCACTATCCAGATCAACTCATCCTATCTAAACAACATCCAAAACTATTATGGGCATGATAAGATCTAAAGACCATCTAAAACAAAACCACCCCGAAAACTATTAAGGACATGATAAAATTTAAAAATAAAACCCCGAAAAACTCACAAGCAGACATATACAATACAAATTGCCAAAATTGTCCTTCAAACTACATTAGAAAAACAAGTAGACACTTAAAAAAAAACACATACATAAGCACAGAATAGACATCCTAAATAGGCTTATGACCATATTACGCTGAGTACACCGGTTTTCGCTCGATCACCGAAGTTAAACAACGTTGAGCCTGGTCAGTACTTAGATGGTTGACCGCTGGGGAATACCAGATGCTGTAAGCGTTTAGTGACGGATGTGCGTTGTGGTGCAGTGGATATCGGCTCGGAAAGAGAAATCGGTGAACCGAGTTCGATTTCTAGTTGAATACCTTGCATTCATTTAAGCACTGGTCCCCTTGGGAAAGGTATTAATCCGTCCTTTCCCTCCAGTTATGGGTTAAATAGCAGCGTAGGACGTGGGGACCTTGCCCCTTAAAAACAAATCCCAATGAATCTTGATACTCGAAAAGAAAAAAGTATTACTAGACACAAAACCTATATAAAAAAAACAATAAAAACGCAATATTTATAAAAACATTCAGAAGGAAATTTCTCGAAAGTGCAGCCAACCAATATTGCCAAAATATCAATCTACACCGCGGTTTTTCCCAATCTCACCTTTAATTGTAGAAACAATAATTTCTCAGGCCAAAATATAAAAAAAATATCGTTTAATTTCCATCATTTTAACTTCTCATACATAACATTATGTCGTTCGAACTCCAGTTGAATCCATTGCATTCACTTACGCGCAAATACCCTAGGGAAAGGTATTAATCCGTCTCTTCCTTCCCGTTATGGGTTAAATAACAGGACAGACTGGGTTCTATAGCCTTGGTCCGCAATCAGTCTACCGCAGAATGCAATGGCAACCTACTGCGGGATAATCTTCTGCTCAGTCAGTCATGTCTCTTTCTAGACATAATCGCCCAAACGTGTATCACGTATGGCACTTAACTGACTGACTGACATAACATTATACTGCAGATGAAAAACTAATCTTCAAATCGGAACGATAACGTTTTTAAATGCTTAATAATTTGTTAATCTTATGAATAATTTGTGGGCGTTTTTTTCAAGTTCCCAACAATTTTTGTTTATAGATAAATCAGTTAATTGACATACGTGAAACAACAGCAGCAGCAAGAAAGTTGAAATGGGGCGATTGCAGACACAAGTAGGACACCAACTATTCAGTATTATATGCCATACGTGAAACACGCTTGGGCGATCATATCTCGAAAGAGACATGACTGACTGAGCGGAAGATTATCCCACATTGCTTTCTGCGGAGGGCACCAACTATTACAAGTCTCTAATAATGGAATATGAGGCCTACACTAATGGTAATGAAATAATAATGCCGGAGGCTATGGACAAAATCAAGACTAGAACAACCTCGCTACTTATTACGGACGTGGGAACGCGGAGACTTATTTGTATCAGTCGAGAGTTTATGGAGGAAGCCTTAAACCTCCTCAAGGTAAGTCCCAAAATTCTCACACTCAGGACTAACGCGCTTTAGGATATATTGTTGGCAACGGAGGAGGAGGCCAGGGAGTTGGCAGGGAGTACCATGGCATCAAAGTCTATTCGCTTAAAGGCGGACTAATTAGGGAAGCGTAGGACAAAAATGAAAAGCCATGGCGTCCCGGTTGATATTACTGGAGACAGGCTTTTTCTCCCAGTACAGCGAAGTAGAGGACGTCTTGGCAAACACGAGCAAGACAGGAATTGCCACTGCAGCGTTTATTCTCCAAGTGACCCAAACGAGGAAAATTTAATTTATTAAAATCCATGGAAAGAATAATGCCGGTGGTTGTTGATGGGTGTCAATCGTACTGCTGGCTGTGTAAAACAGTGGGACACATGACGAATGTGTGTTTCGGAACAAAGGCAGAGCGGAAGCCAAGCCAAGCAGCTGCAACATCGGAAGTATTGACAGCTGCGGGGATGTCCGGCGGAGCTCCTGATGGGTAATTGGAAAAAGTGAAGAAAAAAGGACGAAACTCACCGAGCCCGACTCCTCATCCTATACAAGTATGTTTAGCCGAGAAGCCTATGCTGGGATAGCAGCACCAGCCACTTTTTTCTGGATCGGGATAACCCGATTCGAAAAAAAAATGTGTAAATGTTGTGTAGATAGGTCCCCGTACTTTTCCACCACTCATTATATAGGGCTGTAGAGATAACATATCTTGCAGACATTGTCCTAGATGAACGAATGACGACGGAGGTGGGCACAGGTAGCCTAGGAGAAACCGTAGATTTCGTTCTGGTATGTGATTAGGGCTGGGTTTTTATCTCTTTTTTTAAACCTATCAAAATAGCCACCTTAAATGCGAACAGTTTGAGGGATCGGAGTAAGGCGGCCCATCTTCTTGGGGGCGGTTATCGGGAATAAGTGGTGGGAGAGGCTTAAGGATACGATTAGGTTCTTCACACCGAGATCATCCAACGGCTCGCACTAGATAGGGCGAACAAGGTGAAGGCACTTAAAGCTAGTCTTTCCTGGGCGGAAGCTGGTGGGTGGGGAACTTCTAGATGGAAAGCTCTAGCTAGGAAAGCCTTGCAGCGTTCGGATAGCAAGCGCTACATGGTTCAAGTAATTAGACATAACTTAAACAAGATGTCTTTCGAAGCTGTTAACATATCTTGCGGACATTGACGACATCGTCCTAGATGGACGGATAACGACAGATATGCTCTCCGCTTTTTGCTGATGACTCATGCATTTAGTTTTCTAGATATTTATGCTCAATCTTTTCTTTTCACTTTCTTTTGCTAACCTCTGTAGAAGGTCCTGCATTTTCATTTCTGCCTTTGCTATCAGCACTGTGTTATCCGCGTATTGGATATGAAACGTGTCATGAGAAATTTTTTTCCACTTTGTTATCTTATTCTTTCTTTCTTTCTTTCTTTCTTTCTATATCTAGTAGAGTGCTCACTGCCGTGCTTAGCAACATCGCAACCCCCCACGCAGAATGCACCATGCGGCCCCTCTCCCCACAAAATGTAACTTGCGCCTCCCCGAACATACTGAACCCACAATAAATGGTACTTTAAACAAAATTACATATTATCGAAACGCAGATATTCCGTGAAAACGGAAGAAATCGCGGAATTGGCGTTTGAAGCTATACGTTACGAACGTTTTCACAATTTTTAGCTACTTTTTATATATGTTGAAACAGATATCTATAATCTATTTCTCTCTCAATTTGCTTTTTTTTTTAATTACAAATGATTTGCGGCCTCTTAGGCAACAGAACAGCAGCACATTCTGGATAAACCTTGTGGAACGGCAACTAACAATAGACAAAGACAAGATATAATGTCTTATGGAGAAAAAAAAATTAATTGAATTCGCTTTTTCTGTCATATTCAGCAAAACAATGACCAAAATATGTTTCCCAGGATTGCAATTGAATGACAGAACGAGGAACAAATACTAAACGTTCATATATTGATGATGCTTCGCTTTTAAGTTTCACTGGAATATTCGAGAAGTAAGTTATGGAAGAGAAAGTTACATTGAGTTATCGTTTGTGTTGCTTATATTGTGATGTTAGTGTGTGTGTGCTCGTATCTTTCTGTCTATCGGTTAAACGACCAATATATATATATATATATATATATATATATATATATATGTGTGTGTGTGTGTGTGTGTGTGTGCAAAAAATTTTTAAAAGAAGACAAATTATGCCTATTTTAATTTTTGTTAACTCTTACTATGTGAGTGTGCTCGTATCTTTCTGTCGATCGGTCAAACGACCAATAGATAGAACGATGCGAGCATGCACTCACACATATACACACATCTGAAGATGATAAAGACCTTCTTATATGTGTATGTATCCTATGAGGGGGTTGGCAGTGTCGGTATCTGTGTTGACTGTTGGTATTTTTCTGCATGTTTATTGATTGTTGGTTAGATGTATATCATTATAATTGAGATAAAATTCTAGGTGGATGAGGGAATGCATGTTGAATTAATAATTCATTCTGTTGTTGTCCCTCTCCCTCGGTCAGTATTGACTTTGTGTTGCATCTTAGTTTTCTGCTTGGCTTCAGTATCGGTGTCAGCGACTGTAGAAGCCAACACGGGAGTGACAGTTCCTGTTGCAGAGGCTGCATTTGTGTTCTGTCTCTGAAATCAGCTTCCACATGTCAGCTTCTCCTCCCCTGATTTCAGTTTTTTAGTCAGGGTTCCTCTCCAATTACACCGGTTGACTGCCACGCTCTCCCATGAATCCGTATTGATGCCCACAGCGTTCGTGTCGCGTTTAACGATGTCACAATACCGCAGCTGTGGCATCCCAGTTGGTCTTCTCCCAGAAGCCAGCTCTTCATGCAGGAGGCCTTTTGGTATGCGACCGTCTGAAATGCGGTGCACATGGTCTAGCCAACGGAGTCTGTTTAACAAGTGTTTAGGGTCTTTTTGTAGAAGCACCATATTGTAAATACTTTTCATGTTCTAATGAACGCTAAGCAATTTTTCAATCGTTATATGTGCGACAGTCTAAAGTACAATTCAGAGGGCAAACCATCTAAACCCAGCAACATGTCATAGCCTACCATCTTCAAAGCCGCGCAGATTCACCCTTCGTAATCTCACCCTCACATATAGCCACTTCAGTCGGCGAAAGAAGTCAACCAAATAGCTGCGAAACTCTTCATCAGGGAGACCAGGTTCCTTGGTAAACCTACTCTCGAAATGCTGCCGAAACGCCTCGCATATGTCGTCCGTCGACCCCAGAGTACGCCTTTCCAGGGTTTTGATCTCACGATTGCATCGATCTCAACCTCAACGGATCTCCTCCTTGCACATGTCTGCCCCCATGTTAACAGCTTTGGAAGACATCTTTTTTAACTTATGCCTAATTATCTGAACCATGTAGCGCTTGCTATTCAAACGCTGCAAGGCTTTCCTAGCTGGATCTATCTCTAGAAGATACCCCAGCTCCCGCTCAGGAAAGAATAGCTTTAAGTGCCTTCACCTTGTTCGCCCTATCTAGTGCTAGCCGTTGGATGACGACGGTGTGAAGAACCTAATCGTATCCTTAAGCCTCTCCCACCACTTATTCCCGATAAACGCCCCCAAGAAGATGGGTCGCCTTACTCCGATCCCTCAAACTGTTCGCATTTAAGGTGGCTATTTTGATAGGTTTAAAAAAAAGAGATAAAAACCCAGCCCTAATCACATACCGGACCGAAATCTGCGTTTCTCCAAGTTTAAGAATCTAAAATAAGACATGTTAAAAATTCAAATACTTGGGAAGTGTTTTGACAGAGGATGGAAAATGCGACACGGAGATCGAAAGACGCATTGACATGGCCAAAGACGCATTTCAGAAGCTAACCAGAGTACTGTAAGACAGGAAAATCTCATTAGAAACAAAGAAAAGAGTGCTGTATAGAAATGAATATTGGACGATCTCATCAAGGATGAAAGAGAGGCTTGAGGCAGCAGAAATGTGTTCTACAGAAGGATGCTGAGGAATACCATGGACAGAGCACTTTGCAACGATGAGGTGTTGGATAGGATGCAAACGAGAAGAAAACTGATAATAAATATCAGGAAGGGAAAAATGAGCTTTTTGGAACTCGTAATGAGGATAGAAGGCATGAAGAACTTGTTACTCACAGGTCGGATAAATAGAAGGTGAGACAAGGGAAAAGCAGCGCGAGACGTACTTGTTAGGTCTGAGCAAATGGTTGACGGAACGGTGCTTGGAAGAGATACCAAGATTTTTTTTATTTTATAAACCCTCCCTAGATCCTTTTACTATTGATGTATACATACTTGTGATAAAAATGTTCTTCCAGATTTTCTTATCTTGACCTCTTCTCATAGAAAAAAGAAAAGAGATGAAAAAAAAAAGAAATAACCTTTTATATTTTTAAATTTTTGGCCTAACTTAAAGGGGTTTTTTTTTGTAAATCTACTATTTTTATTTGATTTCAGTACGTATTTATTTTTAATTTTTTTCTTTAAATTGATAACGAATATTTTTATTTCTTATTCTAATCTACTTCGTAATATCCTTATACAATCTTTCCATTATCTATTTAAATATTCCAAAATATTTTTTATCAATTAACTTATTTTATTATCTATTCAATTATTATTTTTTCTGAGAATGGTTTTTATCCTTATTCTAAGGTGAACATTTTGCAATGTTTACATATGACATTTATTTCATTACGTTTATTTAATAGATTTTTATTCTCAAGATATTTAATAATATATAGTTTTTCGTATAGTCACAAAGGGCGTGGTTCGTTTAAAGACTTACATATTCTATCTTCTTTTAAAGTTTTCCATTTTAATGTGTTTGTTTTATTTGTTTCCTTTAGATACCAATAATATTACGATAGGGATGTCCTATTTCTCTACTTATTAATATTAAATGAAGATGTGTGTTGACAAAATCGTTTATTCAGAGAGAAAAATATATATATATATATATATATATATATATATGAATGTAAATAAGTATAAATATGTGTATATACACATCAATATATAAATATTCAAGAGGTTTTAATAAATCCCTGAAGAAAGTTTTTAAAAGTGAAACCTGTTAGATTAAAAAACACTTTTTTCCTACTTGCTCTTTACTTATTCTATTCATCTTGTCGGATTTCGATCCATATATTCAACTCATATATATATATATATATATATATATATATATATATATATATATATAAATCTTCCCACCTCATATACAATTCCTTGTGTTTTCCCTTTGTTAAACCCCAAAGAATTGACCGTAAAGGTTGTAAAGAACCATACCTTAGCTTCTATTTTTAAATCTGTCTATAAAATTTTCAACACGTCCATTAATCATATCTATCCCACACCTCTTCTCTCTATAGAATTTATTTTTCGTTCAAATGCTAACTGACAACTTACAACGCTTATTTCCCATTTGCCAACCCACCTACACATTCGCCAAATATAAAACAAAGAATTTCCATTTTCTTTTCACACTACTCCACGATGAATTGTCCTTTCAATGTCGAAACAAAATGTACACATTGTAGTAGATGATAATTTGTACATGTTCGAAACTATAATTTACTAGCAGTATAGCCCGGCGTTGCTCGGGTGTAATGAAACCTTTAAAACTAATCCATGATACTGGAGCTCAGACTCAGCCTAAATAATATTTGTGCGAAGTTTGGTGAGAATCGGATAAAAATTGTAGATTTGTATAACGGACATAGAGACAGATAAAGAAACACATGCACAAACATCTTGCCTTTTATATATATATATATATTTTATCGATTTTTTGCACTATTGTAAGAACTGCAACCATGAAACTTCTGAATATCGTTTCTTATGTTTTTGTGTATGAGTGTATCAAATTTGATTAAAATCGGACCACTCCTTCTATAACCCGATCTTTTCGATTATGGTTTTTCGATATTTATCGGGTGGTAACTCGACACAAAATCTAGCTAAGAACACTCGCAGGCGCTTATAGTACAACTGTGTAAATTTTCAATAAAATCGGTTCAGCCGTTTCTGAGTGTATAGGTAACGGACACATACAGACATACACACATACACACAGACAAAGTTCCATTTATAAATACGTTTAGATAATAAATATTCATAGCTCTATTTCATATCGAGGACTGTTTTGAACGATGTCAATTTTTTCGTTCCTTATTTACTTGGATATATATATATATATATATATATGTATGTATCAGATATGTGTGTGTGTGTGTGTGTGTGTGTGTGTGTGTGTGTGTGTGTGTGTGTGTGTGAAAGAGAGAGAGATTCAGATCACGCGATGGTGATGCGCTTGTTTTGCTACTATTAATGCTACTATTCATGTCATGGTTCATTGCGCGTGTTTACAAAAAACAAATCGGTTAAAGGGTGTACATCAAAGACATAGTCGTAGCGCAGACACTTAAAACTACTGAAGAAACAAAAAATATTCTTGCTGCACTTATAAATACCGTTTACGCACGTGTAAACATTTTCCTTCTTTTGATCCTTGCAATTAAAATAATAAAAAAAAAACAAACGTTAAAATGTTTTATGTCAAAAAATGATTATCCAGAAACAACATGTCAGGTGTAAACGTCGCTTCTATTCATGTGCATCGCTTCCGGGAATAATTCATTTGGCAACAAAAACCCTTTTTTTCAAAGGCTAGTAGCACCTCTGAAAGAAAGTGTTATGTAAAAAGAAAAAGAAAACAAAATACCGTTTTAGCGTAAATATGAATAACGTAAATCCACAGAATTCTGTGTAATAACAACTGAGTACAGACCATTAAAACACTACTTAATACTGTACATGCAAAATTATTTATCACATAATTTAATATTGTTTTAGATATAAACATTTAAATTGCTACGTAGATCTAATACAAATATTGGCAGCATTACGTTGTCATCGAAATCAGAATGATAACGTATTCCTTGCAAGATACGATGCACGAGTATCGGCTGAAAAGTTCACGGATTGACCAAGATTCTCTGATTGAATATGATTATATGATTTTTTTAACCGTCTAGGGCCATTCGTATCATATTTGATACAGTATGAAAACAAGCCTTGAAAGAAATATTTTCCTGAAAAATTTTTTAAGAGAAATATTTTATAAATTTCAAATGGAAGCAGTACTGACTGCTCAGTCAATGAATACCAAATGTTTCCTTATAGGGAAATACTGTATCAAATATGATACGAATGGCCCTAGAGGGTTTAATATAGACCCCTTGCGGATCACACTATTCTTTCATCGGTGTTGTGGTGCATGGATTCCATTGGTGAAAAAGCTTTCACCCTGTTGGTAAAAAAAAATGCCATCAACAGAAGATAGATCATCATCACTGCGATACTGTTTCACAGTCAGGTGTTTCTTTTATGTTGGAGAACAGATAATAGTCAACTAAAGCCAAATCACCAGAATAGTGTCAGTAAAGAACAGCACCCATTACGGCTAAAAGTTTGTGTGTTGGAGGATTGTCCTGATAAATTAGGTCTAGCTTTCGTTAGTTTTTTTTTCTGAACGTTTGGTCTTTATAAACTTTCGACAGAACTGTTGGTATAGTACTTTCCGTTGTTGGTATGGCCCTTTTAAAGATAGTCAATAAACAGAATAACTTTTGCATTTTCAAAAATGAGACAGATGAAATTACCTTTGCCTTTTTGGAGCAGGATGTTTCCATTGCATGGAATGTCATTTTTCCTCATAAAAAATTGAAAAAACACACTCATTCGTGGTGGGAGATTCTTCAAGTTAACCAGCTTAATCTGCCTTAACCCTCTAGGGCCATTCGTATCATATTCGATACATTATGACAACAAGCCTTGAAAGAAATATTTTCCTGAAAAATTGTTTAAGAGAAATATTTTATAAATTTCAAATGAAAGCAGTACTGACTGCTCAGTCAATGAATACTAAATGTTTCCTTATAGGGAAATACCAAATGTTTCCTTATAGGGAAATACTGTATCAAATATGATACGAATGGCCCTAGAGGGTTAAATAATGTCAGATTGCCCGTGATATGTTCAAAGTGCTCCTCTTTGATAAGATGTCAGAAGATGTGACACAGACCACCCCTCTCAGGGAATATGCTAATAGCATTGACTATTTGATTCAGAGTGAATCACTTGTCATTCATCACCATGTACTGAACTTCTTCACGTTACCTGTTCTTTCAGGACGTATGCGATCATGGACTTCTACTTGGCAGTGTCTCTTGTCGCTCTCAATATATATCTCCGCCATCCATTTGCTCAAGCCTAATAGTTATGTCTCGCACTGCTTTTCCCTGTCACTCTTTTCCAATCTTCTTCTGTGAGTATTTAGTTCTCCAGGACTTCCATCCTCATTACATGTCCCAGGAAACTCAGCTCTCTTTTCCTGGAGTTAAGTATGAGTTTCCTTCTAGTTTGCATCGTCTTTAAAACCACATCGCTACCCATATGCTCAGTCTATACCATCCTCAGCATCCTTCTGTAGAACCATTATTCTGCGGCTTCAATCTTCTCAATCCTTGAGGAGATTTTACAACATTCCTTGCTATACAAAAGAAACAGATATCACATAGCAGTCCAGCACACAGTCCTTTGTTTCCAATAGATTTTTCTATTTCCCACAACTATGGTTAGCTTTTGAAATTCATCCTTGACAATGCCAATGCGTCTTTGGATGTAAATCTCGCACTCTCCATCCTCTGTCAGAACACTTCTCAGATATTTTAATTTCTTTACTTGTCTTATTTTAGTTTCTATGACCTGTAGTTGGTATTTTGGGGTATTCATTTTGCTGATGACAAGACATTCAGTTTTCTTTAAACTTATCCTCAGTCTTTTATTCTCGCTTTCTCTAGCTACCTTCTGTAGAAGGTCTTGAATTTTCTTTTTCGAATCTGCTTTCAGCACCGTGTCATCGGAAGATCTTACACTGTTGAGATTGTGGCCGTCAATGATAAATCCTGGCAAGGATTTTATTTCACTCACAATTGTTTCGTTTTATAATTTGAATAGATCCGGTAAGAAAACACAACCTTGATTTACGCCCCTTTCTATTTTGTAAACTTGCTGAATTCATTTCTTATCCGTATGCAAACGGTTTGCTGCCAATATAGATTATTGATTATCCTAATGTTTTTTCCAAAAATGTCGAGGTTACTGAGCATCACTACCCCGTCTTTGTGCTGTACTTTGTCAAACGTCTTTGCGTAGTTTATAAAGCACAGACAAAAGCCCTTCTGTATTTGCTTTTTCAGAGCATGAATATAGCATCCTTTAACCGGTATCTTTAACGAAGCCACACTGTTTTTGTCTTATCTCTGGGCTGATTCTGTTGTGCGCTCTGTTTATTAGAATCAGGATGAGAAATTTTGTTATGTGTCTTATTAAAATGATTTTTCGGAGGAGTTCCCATTCCTTTTCACCTGGTTTCTTAAACAATGCTATGAAAATTCATCTGCTTAGTTTCTCCGGTATATCCCCACTGTTGTAGATTTTGTTTACTATTTCTGTAACCCTGTATACACCGAACCCGTCTAAGGACGTAAGCATCTCTATTAAAATACCGTCGAGCTCTGTGGCTTTGTCTCTTTTCAAATTTGCCATTGCCGATTCCACTTCTCTTTTCAATATTTCTGGTCCATCCATATTTTTGTGTATTGTTAGTTCCTCTCTTTTGTCGTGGAAGAGATCTCCGATATACACATCTCATCTCTGGAGTATATTTTCTTTTTCTAGGATGAGTGTTTCGTATTGGTGGTAGTTGCTTTACGTCCATAGCTCCAATCGTCATGAAAGACTATTCCGTCCACTCCGAAATGCAGTTGCCCACGTATGCACTTCTTATAAAACTAGAGCCTCCTTCCCAAATGTAGCAACCATATCAGTACGAACGTCCTTGAGAAATAAACCCTTTGTCTGTGCGTATTTCATAACACCTCTAGGCCAAATGTTGTTCATTTTCAAGAGAAGTCGCTACTTGTAAATGATGAGGTTATATTTCAACAGTCTGATGTCAATTTACCTGGAAATAATTAATGCAGATTTTAAAAGTCATTGAATTAAGGCATGCAAGATTTTATAGCTCTGGTATAATTTCGTAATAGTCTATTAAAGCTTAATTCACATTCTTTAAATGGTCTTTAAACAACCGACAATTTGCAGTTATGTGTTTGAACATTATATTTGATCAATACTCGTATTTAAATAGATATTCTGTTTATATACAAACACTATATACGAGGGCCATTCAATAAATAAGGTGAATTTTTCGGTAAGGATTTCTAATACAGATAGGGGAACAGTTTTTTCCTTTACTTCTTTTTTAAAAGGATTTAGTTTTTTTTTGTTTTTTTTTTTATTTTTGCAGATTGAAAAATAACTTTGAATGTTTTGGAGAATAACAAAGATGGCCGACCAGGAAGCATGCTTCAAGATTGAACAGGGGTCAGTTATCAAGTTTTTGGTTGATGAAGGGTGCAAACCAGTTGACATTCCTAGGAGAATGTCAACTGTGTATGGTGCCACATGTTTTAGCCAAACAATGTCTACAAGTAGGATAAATTGTTTAAAGAATGTTGAAAGTGACTATGAAGTCAAAAGTGCTGTGAGCGATTGACTAAGACATCAGTTCAAAGAATTTACGCTGAGGGAATACGGAAGCTTGTGCACAGATGGGAAAAGTGTGTGACACTGCCGGGAGACTACGTTGAAAAATAAAAATAATAAAATGAGTAAGCTTCTATCTGTATTAGAAAATTTCACCTTATTTATAAATGACCCACATACATTATTTCTACCAGCCTGATTATTTGGCATAAATCTTTGTTACGAAAATGTGTGTTATTCTGCAGGATTTGAAGCTGCGAACCCTTTCAATATAGGGGAAGCCGCCAATTGATCTGGCGCGTCTTAGACCTCTCGACCACGAATGGTTAACAGTCTAAACGAAGTCAAATGACGCCTATATAACACAATTTTCGATTCACGCAAATAATCATATCTGCACAGAAATGTATCGTAATGTCAACAAATTTAAACATGTTACGGAAATTAACGAAGATTAACGAAATGTTTGTTAACTGTGTACGTTTTAATCTTTTTCACACTTGTTAGATTATTGTCTTTTGATCTAAAATATGTTTAAATGAAAATAAATAAATTGGTCCCAAAATTAATTAATGATTTCCTACTTTATAACCAGGATGTGGGTTGTGGTACAGTAGATATCGGCTTGGAACGAGAAACCGGGGATCCGAGTTCGAATTCCAGTTGAATCCATTGCATTCACGTACGTACAAATACCCTTGGGAAAGGTATTAATCCATCTCTTCCCTCCAGTTATGGGTTAAATAGCAGGACAGATTGGGTTCTATATCCTTGGTCGGCAACCAGTCTACCGCAGAAAGCAATGGCAACCTACTGCGGGATAATCTTCTGCCCAGTCAGTCATGTCTCTTTCGAGACATGATCGCCCAAGCGTGTATCACGTATGGTACTTAACTGACTGACTGACCTTAAAGAATCTCCTGGAAGATATTGTGTGAACAAATTAATATGACAGTATATATGAACGTTTTTCAACTTCCTTGGTGGCTGTAAAAATGTGTGAGACACGCTTGTATGAACCGGGTTATAGGAAAGCATATCTATTCGTTTTGAAAAAAAATATCATAAAAATACAAAGACTGAACATTAGAAAAAATAATACAAGGAGTAGGCACTTCTGGAAGAGAGAGAAAAATAACTTTAAAGACCAGTTCAGACAAGAATTAAAACTAGCAAAGTCATATCCCTGAAGAAATATTTAACTGTCACATTTTGTGTCGGGTAGGGACCAAAAATCATCTCGCAGTTGCCCCGCTGTCCTCGACGACAAAGTTCAGCTCAGTTGACAGAGATGCACCTGAGAAAAGTTATATTGCGTAGATGCCCCGTACCGGAAAACAGTGACCTGAGGCCGCACCACCCCATTTCACACGAGGGGTGGACCCGGTGCTCGTCACCGGGGCCAACGCAACCGACGTTTGCGCGAAATGGGGAATTTTTTCTTCCTTCGACCGTCTGTACGCGTTCGTGTTCCCCACGTTATAACCCGAACTTGTATCACATTTTTCTCCAGTGAGGGAATAAGGTAAATATCCTCATACCAGTGAAAAAATCTTCCCGATAAACCCAATCGATTTCACCTCCAGTTACAAATTTATTGTTAGTAATTGTATTATAAATGTCTATATTTATATAATATGGTAATTCTTGTTTTTTAGATATATTGTTAGAATATTTATAATTTGTACGTGTTTTTATTTCTGCTTAGAAGCTCACTATTTGCTTATATATGGGCCTGAGTATATCTGGTAACAAAAGCGACGAAAAAGGTACTTCATCACTCCTCAAAATCACCAATCTCCCGATTAGAGGTCTTTCTGTCAGGTGTAGTTTATGGTCACACCCAGGTCTAAGTACAGTTATATTTTTATTCGATTATATATTCATCATATTTGTGATAATTTGTTGCTAGCTTTCAGGAAACTCATGGTATGTTGTGATAAGATGTCCAGCGAAAATTCGAATCTTCTTTCATTTGAAGACAATTTTCGCATCAAATCATTCACAAGAACCGTCACATTAAATATTTGATTGCGTGAATGTGACAAGTGAGTTAAAACAGTCTCACAAAGTTTAAAAATAATTCTCTCTCTTATTCTTGTTGTATGAAGCCTTGCCTTGTCATGTAATCACATGGAAAAGGATAACATTTTTTCCACTGACGATCGCAGAGCGCTTTTCATTGAAACGTTTTATGGACACGTTCCAACTGCTGGACATATGCATTTAGTTTTACACTGAGTTTTAAAACATTAAAATGATTATGATACCTGAAATGATTTCAACACGTCTATACATTATCTCTCTTCCATGTAGAACAGATTGAGAAGATCGGTTAGTTGAGAATTATCATTTTTCCCCACTTTTCCAATGCTTCTCTATGAATTTTAAGAACTGTTTTAGCTGCCAATTACCCGCATTGGTGACATTGAACTAAAAGATGTACGATACATCTTGGGCCATTAAAACAGAGTTGTACCACGGTAGAAAGCTTTCTAAGTTCTTAGAGCGGATTCAGAATTTCATCTGGGAAGGCAGAGATTTCATTGCCTCAGGGACCATAATCATCGGTGACAGAGTTAGGCTGAAGAGGCAAGAAAATAAGTGAGTAGTAATGCCACATCTATCCGGAAGATGAATAGGTTTAATCCTGTAGAGAAAGGGAGTTCCTGACATAGTGGAAATGCCGATTACGTCTCCAAATATACACGCATAAACCTATCCGGAATGTTGAACGATTTCAATAAGAAAATAATCTGAAAATATATTATTATTATTATTATTATTATTATTATTATTATTATTACTAATAGCACAAGAAATAATTGTAATAATAATAATGATAATAATAATACATATTCTTCTTCTTCTTCTTCGTATTATCATTATTATGTTGTCATTTTTCATCATATTTATATTTCTGCTTTGGTAGCACTACATACCAAGTCTGCGGGAAGACCTAAGGCAGGTCGTTGTGTGTTGTTATGGTTCCCTCTCATTTTTTTATATCTTCCTAACATTGCTAGTGCATACATAGACAAAATTCTACTTAATGTGTGAGCTGTACTTAAGATAATTTTTTGTATATCACTTAAGCAGCGGGTTTCCAGGGATTCTTTCAATGTGTTTTGTTCCACACTTTTATCATTCCAAGTGCACCTACTATCACTGGCACGATTCTTGTTTTCAATTTCCACATTTTTTTCTATTTCAATTTCTAGGTCTTTATATTTTAACAGTTTTTCGAATTCCTTCGTTGCTATGTTACAATCTGCAGGACAAGCCATATCAATTAATTCTTTCGGTTTTTAATAAAAATGTCCGGCCTATTTGCTTCAATTTTTCTGTCTGTGTAGATGGTGTCATTCCATAGAATAGTGACATCTTCTATTTCTGTAATCGGTGCTGGGTGATGTTCATACCAGTGTTTGTTTACATATTTTCTCCACAGTGTTGTTGTTATTACTAATATTTTTATTATTATTATTAATATTATTATTATTATCATAGCTAGTGTTTCCGTGCCGTCAAAAATGACGAGAAAATATTTATATTGAAAAGCCGGCTACAATCACGGCAATATATATTTTTTTTAATCGTATCACCCCGAGCAAGGCGGTAATGTCACTGAGGTGCAGGGGGCTACATAAGTGGAAAAATATTAATTAGAAGAGAGTGAAGAAGAAGACGAACCAGATACAAAGGAGCAATAGAAAGATGAGAATGCAGGTGTGATGACAGTTTCAAAGGTGGAGAGAAAGGAAAGGATATACGGGGTGGGGAAGGAACTAGAGTAATTGACATTGTATTTAAATTCCTGGAGGTTGTAGCCATCAGGAAAGCAAGAATATGGGAGCGAGTTCCACAGGCGGGAAGTGCGAGAGAATAAGCTGCAGGAATAGAATTGTCGTCTGCATTTGGCTAACCTGACTGTGAATGGGTGGGACCCAGTTGCCAATCTGGTTGCACGAGTAAGCACCTGTTGAGGAGGCACCAGTGACTTAAGATCGTTCGAGCAGAAGCCATGAAAGTATTTATAGAACAGACAATGGGAGGCCACATTTCGTCGGTGGAGAAGTGGCTGTAGTCGAGTCGCCAAGTCCGTACCTATCACATTACTGATTCTACTTTGGAGCCTGTCGAGAACACAGAGATGAACGGCAGGGGCGCCTGACCATAGATGGCAGCAGTATTCCATACACAGACGAACGGTTGATTTGTATATATGCAGGATAGATTCAGGCGGAAAAAAACATCCTGGCCCGACACAGTGACCCAACCTCCTTAGCAGTGCATTTAGCTATGGAGTCAATGTAGTGGTTCCATTTGAGATCAGAAGTGAGGGTAAGGCCGAGGAGGCGCAGTGTATTGCTCTCAGGGAGAATCGCTTGGTCCATGCTTATGGGAGGCAGGAGAGGTTGCCTGTGATGATTGACAGATAACAGCTTGGTCTTAAACGCATTGAAATTGAAAGTCAGCAGCGAGATTATATTTGTCCGCCGCGACGGGTTTCTTATTGATGCGGGAGTAAATTGTGGTGTCATCTGCGAGATGCCTACTTGGCACTTAATCTCATCTTGGAGGTCATTGATGAAAATAAGGAAGAGCGTTGGGCCCAGGATAGAGCCCTGCGGGACACCAGCATGTGTGCTATAGGATGAAGAGGTATGCCCATTCAAATCGACCTTCCTTTTGCGGTTAATTAAAAAAGATTGGATTAGATCAAGCAAGCGTCCATTAATACCGTATCCCCATAGCTTGCATAGACGGCCAGAGTGCCAAGCCCTGTCAAAAGCCTTGGAGATGTCCAGAGCAACAGCGCGAGCCTCGCCTGACTCACCAACGGGCTGGAGCATGTACTCCGTAACTGTTGTTTGCATGTCGGCCGTGGACCTGGCAAAGCGGAAGTCATACTGCCTGTCAGAGTAGAGGTTGTGGGCAGTAAGATGTTGAGCTATTTCAGCATTAATTATGGCCTCGAACACTTTCCCGAAAATTGGTAGAAGACTGATAGGGCGATATTTGGATGGGTCAGAGGGTTCACCACAGTTCTTAAATACAGGAACGACTGAAGAGAACTTCCAGCATGCAGGAAAACAGGAAGCAGAAAGGCAGTAGTTAAACAGTTTAGAGAGGACAGGTGAGAGTTCAGGAGCATAACTCTTAAGGACTATCACCGGGATTCCATCACCACCGCTCGCCTTATGGGGGGTCAATTTTGAAATTACTCGGGATATTAATGTCAGGGTAATATATACGTCGTACAGTTTAGCCTCAGTTCTAATAAGGAAGTCGGGTGAGGGTACTCCAGATGAGTCAAATGTGGAGTTGGATGAGAATCTGCGGGCAAAGCACTCAGCTTTGTCTGCAGATGACGTGAGAACCTCAAGTTCATTGATTAAACGAGGTATTGAGGATTTGCTATTGTTTAGCACCCGTTTGCATAACCTCCAATACTCCTTGGAGCCGAACTTGCGGTCAGATATGCGCTGTCGCATTTTCACAGCAAACAACCGTTTGGCGTCATTCAGGATTCTTTTTCACTCATTACGAGCAGACGTGAATAGGTGCCTATTGTGATCAGATGACTGTCTCCGGAATAGTCGGAAGTAATGGTTCCTGTGGGCAATGGCGGCCGAACAGGAAGGAGAGAACCACGAAGAGGAATGAAGTTTTAGACAATACTTCCTGGTAGGTATGAAGGCATCAATGCCAGTTTTCACCCATGACGAAACCTCAGAGACACAGTCATCAACTGGGATATCGAACACTTTTCCCCAAGGGACGTCGCAGAGGAAATCGCGAAAGGCGTTCCAGTCAGCTTTTTGGTAGCAGTAGAATGTCCTATAGGTAGGAGGCTCCTGGTGGGAGTGAGTGTGGAAAGAAATATTGAGAGAGACAACAGCATGGTCGGAGTTGCCGAGAGTGCAAAGCTGCGTGAATTGACAGGCGTCAGGTGCAGAGATAAAACATATATCTATAAGCGAGGAGTGTCCAGATGGAGTGCTTGGAAAGCGAGTGGGGAAGTCCACCACTTGCGTAAGGGATTGGGAAATAGCAAAGTTCATGGCGTGGATGCCCGCTGGATCAGTAATAGAGTCTTTAAGCCACTCAGAGTGATGTGCGTTAATGTCTCGGAATAGAAATATGTGAGCGAATGGGTGGTAGGAAATAGCCACATCTATGTTGTCAGCAATGCTATCTAGAAGGGAGCAGTCAGGAGAAGAGGGAGAACGGTAAAGAAAGAAAAGGTAACTAACCGAAATGGGGAGAGACAGACGGAGACATACATTTTGGTGGTCAGTAGATTCGAGTGATATCAGCCTAGCTATAGGGAGGTGTTCACTAACGTGGACCCCCAGTCCACGCATGTGGACAGTGGAATCCTTCCTTAAGAGGGGGAGATAACCAGGGATATTGATTTACTTACTATTTAGTATATTACATGCGAAAAAAATTAAAACTTCTGAACGTGACAGGAGGTAATGATATATATATATATATATATATATATATATATATATATATATACTCAACAGCTTTTATTATATGAAAGAGGATAAATATTTTTTTCTTTCACAACTCGATGACATTATTATTGCAAAAAATAGAATAACGAAGTACAGTTAAAGCAAACATGCAGCAAGAGCTTTCATAACAGCTAGTAAACTTTAATAACTACTGGTAAATGGTATAAGGATGTGCATTGTGGTGCATTGGATATCGACTCGGAACGAGAAATCGGGGAGCCGAGTTCGAATTCCAGCCGAATTCATTGTATTCACTTACGCACAAATACCCTTGGGAAGGTATTAATCCGTCTCTTCCTTCCAGTTATGGGTTAAACAACAGGACAGATTGGGATCTATAGCCTTGATCGGCAACCAGTCTACCGTAGAAAGCAATGGTAACCTACTGCGGGATAATCTTCTGCCCAGTCAGTCATGTCTCGAAAGAGACATGATCGCCCAAGCGTGTATCACGTATGGCACTTAACTGAAAAAGGGAATAAACTGAGCCAGCGCTGCCTTGCTAATGTTTCTGTAATGGATTGAGCCGACTATTACTCGCTAATTTCTCCTTCTCTCTATAAAGCTTACAGGAGTGATATATGCACAGGATGTCCAAAATTTCTAACTTTATTTGTATTTGCGATAGAAATAATTTTTAAAGAGATCAGGCAGAGGTAAAACTATATGTTTTAAGGTTTTATTGAAATTTTATTTAACTTTCCACATGTCCTCCATCATTTACAATATAAAGTGTAATACGAATTTGCAGTTCACGAAAACATTTGCCAACTGATTTGCAGTAATGCCTGAAATCACATTAATTTTTTTTAACTTTCAAATCCTCTAATGAACTAGGTTCGGTTGTATACAAAATTGTTTTTCAACGGGGAATGTGGAGACCCATAAAGCGGTCCACACCTTCCGATCCATCTGTTTACTTATCTAAAAATTGTTGCATATTTTGTGGTAAAGAATTATTCAATAACAGTACTTAAAACAAAGTACGTAGAACTTTACACCATTTTTTACTGATTATTTCTATCACAAATACAAATAATGTTGTAATTTTTTAAGTGCACACGAACTTTATGGACACCCTGTATATATATATATATATATATATATATATATATATTGTAATTTTTTATTACAATGTTTTATAAAAGCATTAAAAAATATTAAAAACTCTTATAATAAAGTTACAATATTACGCTCTATTTTGTATTGCGCACTCTTTTTAAATGTAAATGCTTAAAATGTGGTTTTTAATCTACCTGTGCTTTTAGTTTCTTGTAATATATATATATATATATATATATATATATATATATGAAATAAAACAAAAAATTCGATATTTAAATCCCTTGAATAGCCATTTCTACGAGGAAATCCTCGCTTCTTCACCAACGGCGAAACAATATTTTTTTACTCAAATTCAACTGTGTTAAAAGATTTTATACCGATAGAAGTCCAAAACAATCATTGATATGCAGGAAAAAAATTGGATGCAAATAACAATGTTTGAATTTAAGGAAGTAAAAAGGGGAAAACAGACATATACCTGTGTCTCATATTAGAAGACATATCCCTCCCCCATACAAGAGTCAAGAGTTTAAACGTTAAAATTTAGCCATGTCAGAGGGATAGAAGTGGTAGGGGAAATTACAGGAAATAAGGAAAATGGGGAAGGGGTTGGTTGACTGGGAAGTAAGCTATGACAAATATTTTTTTTCCATAGAAACAAAAGAAAACTGTTACCATCAATGTTGAAAAAAAAACGTTAAAAAATTTACCAAAGAGATTTTAGTTTAAATCAATAATGACTGGGCCAAATTTGAAGCTATCATGGGTGAAATAATTACGCTACCTACTAAATAAAAAATACCTGATAGATTTTCTCATGTCGGAGAGAGAGAGAGAGAGAGAGAAAGAGAGAGAGAGACGGAGAGATAAATAAAGAGAGAGAAAGAGAGGGAAAGAGAGGGAGAGCCTGTTATACATAACTCTTCTGCCAAGGATGAATTTCGTTCACAAGATCTTGAAGAATTCTGAAGCATACCCACAACTGAGCAACAACGCATTTAAAATCCTCATTCTGTTTTCCACAACCTACATTTATGAGTCAGGATTTTCTACTTTATTCACAATCAAGCCCAAAGCATGAAACCTACCGGAGGTGGAATGTGACATACGTTGCACGTTTGCCAAAACTAACCCTGATATTGATACACTGGTGCACAAGAAGCAGCATCACCCTTTTCACTAATTTAATTCTGAAGTACAAGCCCAAACAAAAGTCCTTTTATTTTTTACTAACCACTCTCTATGGCTATGCCTATTTGTTACTAACCGCTCTCTATGCTATGCCTATTTGTTACTAACCACTCTCTATGGCTATGCCTATTTGTTACTAACTGCTCTCTATGGATATACTTATTTGTTACTAACCACTTATGGCTATGCCTATTTGTTACTAACTGCTCTCTATGGATATGCCTATTTGTTACTAACCACTCTCTATGGCTATGCCTATTTCTTACTAAACACTCTCTATGGCTATGCCTATTTGTTACTAACCACTCTCTATGGCTATGCCTATTTGTTACTAACCACTTATGGCTATGCCTATTTGTTACTAACCACTTCTTATGGCTATGCCTATTTGTTACCAACCACTCTCTATGGATATGCCTATTTGTTACTAACCACTCTCTATGGCTATGCCTATTTGTTACTAACCACTCTCTATGGCTATGCCTATTTGTTACTAACCACTTTCATGGCTATACCTATTTGTTACTAACCACTTATGGCTATGCCTATTTGTTACTAACTGCTCTCTATGGATATACCTATTTGTTACTAACCACTCTCTATGGCTATGCCTATTTGTTACTAACTGCTCTCTATGGATATGCCTATATATTACTAACCACTCTCTATGGGTATGCCTATTTGTTACTAACTGCTCTCTATGGATATGCCTATTTGTTACTAACCACTCTCTATGGCTATGCCTATTTGTTACTAACCACTTATGGCTATGCTTATTTGTTACTAACCACTCTCTATGGCTATGCTTATTTGTTACTAACCACTCTCTATGGCTATGCCTATTTGTTACTAACCACTCTCTATGGCTATGCTTATTTGTTACTAACCACTCTCTATGGCTATGCCTATTTGTTACTAACCACTCTATATGGCTATGCCTATTTGTTACTAACCACTCTCTGTGGCTATGCCTATTTGTTAATAACTGCTCTCTATGGATATGCCTATTTGTTACTAACCACTCTCTATGGCTATGCCTATTTGTTACTAACCACTCTCTATGGCTATGCTTATTTGTTACTAACCACTCTCTATGGCTATGCTTATTTGTTACTTAACCACTCTCTATGGCTATGCCTATTTGTTACTAACCACTCTCTATGGCTATGCTTATTTGTTACTAACCACTCTCTATGGCTATGCCTATTTGTTACTAACCACTCTATATGGCTATGCCTATTTGTTACTAACCACTTATGGCTATGCCTATTTGTTACTAACCACTCTCTATGGCTATGCCTATTCGTTACTAACCACTCTCTATGGCTATGCCTATTTGTTACTAACCACTCTCTATGGCTATGCCTATTTGTTACTAACCACTCTCTATGGCTATGCCTATTTGTTACTAACCACTCTCTATGGCTATGCCTATTTGTTACTAACTGCTCTCTATGGATATACCTATTTGTTACTAACCACTCTCTATGGCTATGCCTATTTGTTACTAACTGCTCTCTATGGATATGCCTATTTGTTACTAACCACTCTCTATGGCTATGCCTATTTGTTACTAACCACTCTCTATGGCTATGCCTATTTGTTACTAACCACTCTCTATGGCTATGCCTACTTTATTTTACTAACCACTCTCTATGGCTATGCCTATTTATTTTACTAACCACTCTCTATGGCTATGCCTATTTGTTACTAACTGCTCTCTATGGATATACCTATTTGTTACTAACCACTCTCTATGGCTATGCCTATTTGTTACTAACTGCTCTCTATGGATATGCCTATTTGTTACTAACCACTCTCTATGGCTATGCCTATTTGTTACTAACTGCTCTCTATGGATATGCCTATTTGTTACTAACCACTCTCTATGGCTATGCCTATTTGTTGCAACCACTCTCTATGGCTATGCCTATTTGTTACTAACCACACTCTATGGCTATGCCTATTTGTTACTAAATGCTCTCTATGGATATACCTATTTGTTACTAACCACTCTCTATGGCTATGCCTATTTGTTACTAACTGCTCTCTATGGATATGCCTATTTGTTACTTAACCACTCTCTATGGCTATACCTATTTATTTTCTAACCACTCTCTATGGCTATGCCTATTTGTTACTAACTGCTCTCTATGGATATACCTATTTGTTACTAACCACTCTCTATGGCTATGCCTATTTGTTACTAACTGCGCTCTATGGATATGCCTATATATTACTAACCACTCTCTATGGCTATGCCTATTTGTTACTAACTGCTCTCTATGGATATGCCTATTTGTTACTAACCACTCTCTATGGCTATGCCTATTTGTTACTAACCACTCTCTATGGCTATGCTTATTTGTTACTAACCACTCTCTATGGCTATGCTTATTTGTTACTAACCACACTCTCTATGGCTATGCCTATTTGTTACTAACCACTCTCTATGGCTATGCTTATTTGTTACTAACCACTCTCTATGGCTATGCCTATTTGTTACTAACCACTCTATATGGCTATGCCTATTTGTTACTAACCACTCTCTATGGCTATGCCTATTTGTTACTAACCACTCTCTATGGCTATGCCTATTTGTTACTAACCACTCTCTATGGCTATGCCTATTTGTTACTAACCTCTCTATGGCTATGCCTATTTGTTACTAACCACTCTCTATGGCTATGCCTATTTGTTACTAACACTCTCTATGGCTATGCTATTTGTTACTAACTGCTCTCTATGGATATACCTATTTGTTACTAACCACTCTCTATGGCTATGCCTATTTGTTACTAACTGCTCTCTATGGATATGCCTATTTGTTACTAACCACTCTCTATGGCTATGCCTATTTGTTACTAACCACTCTCTATGGCTATGCCTATTTGTTACTAACCACTCTCTATGGCTATGCCTATTTGTTACTAACCACTCTCTATGGCTATGCCTATTTGTTGCTAACCACTCTATGGCTAAGCCTATTTGTTACTAACTGCTCTCTATGGATATACCTATTTGTTACTAACCACTCTCTATGGCTATGCCTATTTGTTACTAACTGCTCTCTATGGATATGCCTATTTGTTACTAACCACTCTCTATGGCTATGCCTATTTGTTACTAACTGCTCTCTATGGATATACCTATTTGTTACTAACTGCTCTCTATGGATATGCCTATTTGTTACTAACTGCTCTCTATGGATATGCCTATTTGTTACTAACCACTCTCTATGGCTATGCCTATTTGTTACTAACCACTCTCTATGGCTATGCCTATTTTGTTACTAACTGCTCTCTATGGCTATGCCTATTTATTTTACTAACCACTCTCTATGGCTATGCCTATTTGTTACTAACTGCTCTCTATGGCTATGCCTATTTGTTACTAACCACTCTCTATGGATATGCCTATTTGTTACTAACTGCTCTCTATGGATATGCCTATTTGGTACTAACCACTCTCTATGGCTATGCCTATTTGTTACTAACTGCTCTCTATGGATATGCCTATTTGTTACTAACCACTCTCTATGGCTATGCCTATTTGTTACTAACCACTCTCTATGGCTATGCCTATTTGTTACTAACTGCTCTCTATGGATATATATATTAGTTACTAACCACTCTCTATGGCTATGCCTATTTGTTTACTAACTGCTCTCTATGGATATACATATTTGTAACTAACCATTCTCTATGGCTATGCCTATTTGTTACTAACTGCTCTCTATGGATATGCCTATTTGTTACTAACCACTCTCTATGGCTATGCCTATTTGTTACTAACCACTCTCTATGGCTATGCCTATTTGTTACTAACTGCTCTCTATGGATATACCTATTTGTTACTAACCACTCTATGGCTATGCCTATTTGTTACTAACTGCTCTCTATGGATATGCCTATTTGTTACTAACCACTCTCTATGGCCATGCCTATTTGTTACTAACTGCTCTCTATGGATATGCCTATTTGTTACTAACCACTCTCTATGGCTATGCCTATTTGTTACTAACCACTCTCTATGGCTATGCCTATTTGTTACTATCTGCTCTCTATGGATATACCTATTTGTTACTAACCACTCTCTATGGCTATGCCTATTTGTTACTAACTGCTCTCTATGGATATACCTATTTGTTACTAACCACTCTCTATGGCTATGCCTATTTGTTACTAACTGCTCTCTATGGATATGCCTATTTGTTACTAACCACTCTCTATGGCTATGCCTATTTGTTACTAACTGCTCTCTATGGATATGCCTATTTGTTACTAACCACTCGCTATGGCTATGCCTATTTGTTACTAACTGCTCTCTATGGATATGCCTATTTGTTACTTACCACTCTCTATGGCTATGCCTATTTTGTTACTAACCACTCTCTATGGCTATGCCTATTTGTTACTAACCACTCTCTATGGCTATGCCTATTTTGTTACTAACCACTCTCTATGGCTATGCCTATTTGTTACTAACTGCTCTCTATGGATATACCTATTTGTTACTAACCACTCTCTATGGCTATGCCTATTTGTTACTAACTGCTCTCTATGGATATGCCTATTTGTTACTAACCACTCTCTATGGCTATGCCTATTTGTTACTAACCACTCTCTATGGCTATGCCTATTTGTTACTAACCACTCTCTATGGCTATGCCTATTTGTTACTAACCACTCTCTATGGCTATGCCTATTTATTTTACTAACCACTCTCTATGGCTATGCCTATTTGTTACTAACCACTCTCTATGGCTATGCCTATTTGTTACTAACCACTCTCTATGGCTATGCCTATTTGTTACTAACTGCTCTCTATGGATATACCTATTTGTTACTAACCACTCTCTATGGCTATGCCTATTTGTTACTAACTGCTCTCTATGGATATGCCTATTTGTTACTAACCACTCTCTATGGCTATGCCTATTTGTTACTAACCACTCTCTATGGCTATGCCTATTTTGTTACTAACCACTCTCTATGGCTATGCCTATTTGTTACTAACCACTCTGGCTATGCCTATTTGTTACTAACCACTCTCTATGGCTATGCCTATTTGTTACTAACTGCTCTCTATGGATATACCTATTTGTAACTAACCACTCTCTATGGCTATGCCTATTTGTTACTAACTGCTCTCTATGGATATGCCTATTTGTTACTAACCACTCTCTATGGCTATGCCTATTTGTTACTAACTGCTCTCTATGGATATGCCTATTTGTTACTAACCACTCTCTATGGCTATGCCTATTTGTTACTAACCACTCTCTATGGCTATGCTATTTGTTACTAACCACACTCTATGGCTATGCCTATTTGTTACTAAATGCTCTCTATGGATATACCTATTTGTTACTAACCACTCTCTATGGCTATGCCTATTTGTTACTAACTGCTCTCTATGGATATGCCTATTTGTTACTAACCACTCTCTATGGCTATACCTATTTGTTACTAACCACTCTCTATGGCTATGCCTATTTGTTACTAACTGCTCTCTATGGATATACCTATTTGTTACTAACCACTCTCTATGGCTATGCCGATTTGTTACTAACTGCTCTCTATGGATATGCCTATATATTACTAACCACTCTCTATGGCTATGCCTATTTGTTACTAACTGCTCTCTATGGATATGCCTATTTGTTACTAACCACTCTCTATGGCTATGCCTATTTGTTACTAACCACTCTCTATGGCTATGCTTATTTGTTACTAACCACTCTCTATGGCTATGCTTATTTGTTACTAACCACTCTCTATGGCTATGCCTATTTGTTACTAACCACTCTCTATGGCTATGCTTATTTGTTACTAACCACTCTCTATTGCTATGCCTATTTGTTACTAACCACTCTATATGGCTATGCCTATTTGTTACTAACCACTCTCTATGGCTAGGCCTATTTGTTACTAACCACTCTCTATGGCTATGCCTATTTGTTACTAACCACTCTCTATGGCTATGCCTATTTGTTACTAACCACTTATGGCTATGCCTATTTGTTACTAACCACTCTCTATGGCTATGCCTATTTGTTACTAACCACTCTCTATGGCTATGCCTATTTGTTACTAACTGCTCTCTATGGATATACCTATTTGTTACTAACCACTCTCTATGGCTATGCCTATTTGTTACTAACTGCTCTCTATGGATATGCCTATTTGTTACTAACCACTCTCTATGGCTATGCCTATTTGTTACTAACCACTCTAGCTATGCCTTACATTTGCTATTAACCACTCTCTATGGCTATGCCTATTTGTTACTAACCACTTATGTCTATGCCTATTTGTTACTAACCACCTCTATGGCTAAGCCTTATTTGTTACTAACTGCTCTCTATGGATATACCTATTTGTTACTAACCACTCTCTATGGCTATGCCTATTTGTTACTAACTGCTCTCTATGGATATGCCTATTTGTTACTAACCACTTATGGCTATGCCTATTTGTTACTAACTGCTCTCTATGGATATACCTATTTGTTACTAACTGCTCTCTTATGGATATGCCTATTTGTTACTAACTGTCTCTATGGATATGCCTATTTGTTACTAACCACTCTCTATGGCTATGCCTATTTGTTACTAACCACTCTCTATGGCTATGCCTATTTGTTACTAACTGCTCTATGGCTATGCCTATTTGTTACTAACCACTCTCTATGGCTATGCCTATTTGTTACTAACTGCTCTCTATGGCTATGCCTATTTGTTACTAACCACTCTCTACAAGTGCCTATTTGTTACTAACTGCTCTCTATGGATATGCCTATTTGGTACTAACCACTCTCTATGGCTATGCCTATTTGTTACTAACTGCTCTCTATGGATATGCCTATTTGTTACTAACCACTCTCTATGGCTATGCCTATTTGTTACTAACCACTCTCTATGGCTATGCCTATTTGTTACTAACTGCTCTCTATGGATATACCTATTAGTTACTAACCACTCTCTATGGCTATGCCTATTTGTTACTAACTGCTCTCTATGGATATACATATTTTGTAACTAACCATTCTCTATGGCTATGCCTATTTGTTACTAACTGCTCTCTATGGATATGCCTATTTGTTACTAACCACTCTCATGGCTATGCCTATTTGTTACTAACCACTCTCTATGGCTATGCCTATTTGTTACTAACTGCTCTCTATGGATATACCTATTTGTTACTAACCACTCTCTATGGCTATGCCTATTTGTTACTAACTGCTCTCTATGGATATGCCTATTTGTTACTAACCACTCTCTATGGCCATGCCTATTTGTTACTAACTGCCTTCTATGGATATGCCTATTTGTTACTAACCACTCTCTATGGCTATGCCTATTTGTTACTAACCACTCTCTATGGCTATGCCTATTTGTTATCTGCTCTCTATGGATATACCTATTTGTTACTAACCACTCTCTATGGCTATGCCTATTTGTTACTAACTGCTCTCTATGGATATACCTATTTGTTACTAACCACTTATGGCTATGCCTATTTGTTACTAACTGCTCTCTATGGATATGCCTATTTGTTACTAACCACTCTCTATGGCTATGCCTATTTGTTACTAACTGCTCTCTATGGATATGCCTATTTGTTACTAACCACCTGCTATGGCTATGCCTATTTGCTACTAACTGCTCTCTATGGATATGCCTATTTGTTACTTACCACTCTCTATGGCTATGCCTATTTGTTACTAACCACTCTCTATGGCTATGCCTATTTGTTACTAACCACTCTCTATGGCTATGCCTATTTGTTACTAACCACTCTCTATGGCTATGCCTATTTGTTACTAACTGCCTCTTATGGATATACCTATTTGTTACTAACCACTCTCTATGGCTATGCCTATTTGTTACTAACTGCTCTCTATGGATATGCCTATTTGTTACTAACCACTCTCTATGGCTATGCCTATTTGTTACAACCACTTTCTATGGCTATGCCTATTTGTTACTAACCACTCTCTATGGCTATGCCTATTTGTTACTAACCACTCTCTATGGCTATGCCTATTTGTTACTAACCACTCTCTATGGCTATGCCTATTGCTACTAACTGCTCTCTATGGATATACCTATTTGTTACTAACCACTCTCTTATGGTTATGCCTATTTGTTACTAACTGCTCTCTATGGATATGCCTATTTGTTACTAACCACTCTCTATGGCTATGCCTATTTGTTACTAACTGCTCTCTATGGATATGCCTATTTGTTACTAACCACTCTCTATGGCTATGCCTATTTGTTACTAACCACTCTCTATGGCTATGCCTATTTGTTACTAACCACTCTCTATGGCTATTTCATTTGTTACTAACTGCTCTCTATGGATATACCTATTTGTTACTAACCACTCTCTATGGCTATGCCTATTTGTTACTAACTGCTCTCTATGGATATGCCTATTTGTTACTAACCACTCTCTATGGCTATGCCTATTTGTTACTAACTGCTCTCTATGGATATACCTATTTGTTACTAACCACTCTCTATGGCTATGCCTATTTGTTACTAACTGCTCTCTATGGATATGCCTATATTTGTTACTAACCACTCTCTATGGCTATGCCTATTTGTTACTAACCACTCTCTATGGCTATGCCTATTTGTTACTAACTGCTCTCTATGGATATGCCTATTTGTTACTAACCACTCTCTATGGCTATGCCTATTTGTTACTAACTGTTCTCTCTGGATATACCTAATTGTTACTAACCGCTCTCATGGCTATGCCTATTTGTTACTAACTGCTTCCTATGGATATGCCTATTTGTTACTAACCACTCTCTATGGCTATGCCTATTTGTTACTAACTGCTCTCTATGGATATGCCTATTTGCTACTAAATCCACTCTCTATGGCTATGGCTATTTGTTACTAACCACTCTCTATGGCTATGCCTATTTGTTACTAACTGCTCTCTATGGATATACCTATTTGTTACTAACCACTCTCTATGGCTATGCATATTTGTTACTAACTGCTCTCTATGGATATACCTATTTGTTACTAAACACTCTCTATGGCTATGCCTATTTGTTACTAACTGCTCTCTATGGATATGCCTATTTGTTACTAACCATTCTCTATGGCTATGCCTATTTGTTACTAACTACCTCTCTATGGCTAGTGCCTATTTGTTACTAACTGCTCTCTATGGATATACCTATTTGTTACTAACCACTCTCTATGGCTATGCCTATTTGTTACTAACTGCTCTCTATGGATATGCCTATTTGTTACTAACCACTCTCTATGGCCATGCCTATTTGTTACTAACTGTTTCTTATGGATATGCCTATTTGTTACTAACCACTCTCTATGGCTATGCCTATTTGTTACTAACCACTCTCTATGGCTATGCCTATTTGTTACTATCTGCTCTCTATGGATATACCTATTTGTTAATAACTACTCTATGCATATGCCTTATTTGTTACTAACTGCTCTCTATGGATATACCTATTTGTTACTAACCACTCTCTATGGCTATGCCTATTTGTTACTAACTGCTCTCTATGGATATGCCTATTTGTTACTAACCACTCTCTATGGCTATGCCTATTTGTTACTAACTGCTCTCTATGGATATGGCTATTTGTTACTAACCACTCTCTATGGCTATGCCTATTTGTTACTAACTGCTCTCTATGGATATGCCTATTTGTTACTAACCACTCTCATGGCTATGCCTATTTGTTACTAACCACTCTCTATGGCTATGCCTATTTGTTACTAACCACTCTCTATGGCTATGCTCATTTTGTTACTAACCACTCTCTATGGCTATGCCTATTTGTTACTAACTGCTCTATGGATATACATATTTGTTACTAACCACTCTATGGCCATGCCTATTTGTTACTAACTGCCTTCTATGGATATGCCCATTTATTACTAACCACTTCTTATGGCTATGCCTATTTGTTACTAACTGCTCTCTATGGATATACCTATTTGTTACTAACCACTCTCTATGGCTATGCCTATTTGTTACTAACTGCTCTCTATGGATATGCCTATTTGTTACTAACCACTCTCTATGGCTATGCCTATTTGTTACTAACTGCTCTCTATGGTTATGCCTATTTGTTACTAACCACTCTCTCTATGGCTATGCCTATTTGTTACTAACCACTCTCTATGGATATGCCTATTTGTTACTAACTACCTCTATGGCTATGCCTATTTGTTACTAACTGCTCTCTATGGATATACCTATTTGTTACTAACCACTCTCTATGGCTATGCCTATTTGTTACACCGCTCTCTATGGATATGCCTATTTGTTACTAACCACTCTCTATGGCTATGCCTATTTGTTACTAACCACTCTCTATGGCTATGCCTATTTGTTACTAACTGCTCTCTATGGATATGCCTATTTGTTACTAACCACTCTCTATGGCTATGCCTATTTGTTACTAACTGTTCTCTCTGGATATACCTATTTGTTACTAACCGCCTTCTATGGCTATGCCTATTTGTTAACTGCTCTCATGGATATGCCTATTTGTTAATAACCACTCTCTCTATGGCTATGCCTATTTGTTACTAACTGCTCTCTATGGATATGCCTATTTGTTACTAACCACTCTCTATGGCTATGCCTATTTGTTACTAACCACTCTCTATGGCTATGCCTATTTGTTACTAACCACTCTCTATGGCTATGCCTATTTGTTACTAACCACTCTCTATGGCTATGCCTATTTGTTACTATCTGCTCTCTATGGATATACCTATTTGTTACTAACCACTCTCTATGGCTATGCCTATTTGTTACTAACTGCTCTCTATGGATATACCTATTTGTTACTAACCACTCTCTATGGCTATGCCTATTTGCCATTAACTGCTCTCTATGGATATGCCTATTTGTTACTAACCACTCTCTATGGTTATGCCTATTTGTTACTAACTGCTCTCTATGGATATGCCTATTTGTTACTAACCACTCTCTATGGCTATGCCTATTTGCTACTATCTGCTCTCTATGGATATGCCTATTTGTTACTAACCACTCTCTATGGCTATGCCTATTTGTTACTAACCACTCTATGGCTATGCCTATTTGTTACTAACCACTCTCTATGGCTATGCCTATTTGTTACTAACCACTCTCTATGGCTATGCCTATTTGTTACTAACTGCTCTCATGGATATACATATTTGTTACTAACCACTCTCTATGGCTATGCCTATTTGTTAACTGCTCTCTATGGATATGCCTATTTGTTACTAACCACTCTCTATGGCTATGCCTATTTGTTACTAACTGCTCTCATGGATATACCTATTTGTTACTAACCACTCTCTATGTGGTTATGCCTATTTGTTACTAACTGCTCTCTATATGGATATGCCTATTTGTTACTAACCACTCTCTATGGCTATGCCTATTTGTTACTAACCACTCTCTATGGCTATGCCTATTTGTTAACCACTCTCTATGGCTATGCCTATTTGTTACTAACCTCTCCTATGGCTATGCCTATTTGTTACTAACCACTCTCTATGGCTATGCCTATTTGTTACTAACTGCTCTCTATGGATATACCTATTTGTTACTAACCACTCTCTATGGCTATGCCTATTTGTTACTAACTGCTCTCTATGGATATGCATATTTGTTACTAACCACTCTCTATGGCTATGCCTATTTGTTACTAACTGCTCTCTATGGATATACCTATTTGTTACTAACCACTCTCTATGGCTATGCCTATTTGTTACTAACTGCTCTCTATGGATATGCCTATTTGTTACTAACCACTCTCTATGGCTATGCCTATTTGTTACTAACCACTCTCTATGGCTATGCCTATTTGTTACTAACTGCTCTCTATGGATATACATATTTGTTATTAACCACTCTCTATGGCTATGCCTATTTGTTACTAACTGCTCTCTCTGGATATACCTATTTGTTACTAACCACTCTCTATGGCTATGCCTATTTGTTACTAACCACTCTCTATGGATATGCCTATTTGTTACTAACCACTCTCTATGGCTATGCCTATTTGTTACTAACTGCTCTCTATGGATATGCCTATTTGTTACTAACCACTCTCTATGGCTATGCCTATTTGTTACTAACCACTCTCTATGGCTATGCCTATTTGTTACTAACTGCTCTCTATGGATATACCTATTTGTTACTAACCACTCTCTATGGCTATGCCTATTTGTTACTAACTGCTCTCTATGGATATGCCTATTTGTTACTAACCACTCTCTATGGCCATGCCTATTTGTTACTAACTGCTCTCTATGGATATGCCTATTTGTTACTAACCACTCTCTATGGCTATGCATATTTGTTACTAACCACTCTCTATGGCTATGCCTATTTGTTACTATCTGCTCTCTATGGATATACCTATTTGTTACTAACCACTCTCTATGGCTATGCCTATTTGTTACTAACTGCTCTCTATGGATATACCTATTTGTTACTAACCACTCTCTATGGCTATGCCTATTTGTTACTAACTGCTCTCTATGGATATGCCTATTTGTTACTAACCACTCTCTATGGCTATGCCTATTTGTTACTAACTGCTCTCTATGGATATGCCTATTTGTTACTAACCACTCTCTATGGCTATGCCTATTTGTTACTAACTGCTCTCTATGGATATGCCTATTTGTTACTAACCACTCTCTATGGCTATGCCTATTTGTTACTAACCACTCTCTGTGGCTATGCCTATTTGTTACTAACCACTCTCTATGGCTATGCCTATTTGTTACTAACCACTCTCTATGGCTATGCCTATTTGTTACTAACCACTCTCTATGGATATGCCTATTTGTTACTAACCACTCTCTATGGCTATGCCTATTTGTTACTAACTGCTCTCTATGGATATGCCTATTTGTTACTAACCACTCTCTATGGCTATGCCTATTTGTTACTAACTGCTCTCTATGGATATACCTATTTGTTACTAACCACTCTCTATGGCTATGCCTATTTGTTACTAACTGCTCTCTATGGATATGCCTATTTGTTACTAACCACTCTCTATGGCTATGCCTATTTGTTACTAACTGCTCTCTATGGATATGCCTATTTGTTACTAACCACTCTCTATGGCTATGCCTATTAGTTACTAACCACTCTCTATGGCTATGCCTATTTGTTACTAACTGCTCTCTATGGATATACCTATTTGTTACTAACCACTCTCTATGGCTATGCCTATTTGTTACTAACTGCTCTCTATGGATATAGCTATTTGTTACTAACCACTCTCTATGGCTATGCCTATTTGTTACTAACTGCTCTCTATGGATATGCCTATTTGTTACTAACCACTCTCTATGGCTATGCCTATTTGTTACTAACCACTCTCTATGGCTATGCCTATTTGTTACTAACTGCTCTCTATGGATATACCTATTTGTTACTAACCACTCTCTATGGCTATGCCTATTTGTTACTAACTTCTCTCTATGGATATGCCTATTTGTTACTAACCACTCTCTATGGCTATGCCTATGTGTTACTAACTGCTCTCTATGGATATGCCTATTTGTTACTAACCACTCTCTATGGCTATGCCTATTTGTTACTAACCACTCTCTATGGCTATGCCTATTTGTTACTAACCACTCTCTATGGCTATGCCTATTTGTTACTAACCACTCTCTATGGATATGCCTATTTGTTACTAACCACTCTCTATGGCTATGCCTATTTGTTACTAACCACTCTCTATGGCTATGCCTATTTGTTACTAACCACTCTCTATGGCTATGCCTATTTGTTACTAACTGCTCTCTATGGATATACCTATTTTTTACTAACCACTCTCTATGGCTATGCCTATTTGTTACTAACTGCTCTCTATGGATATGCCTATTTGTTACTAACCACTCTCTATGGCTATGCCTATTTGTTACTAACTGCTCTCTATGGATATACCTATTTGTTACTAACCACTCTCTATGGCTATGCCTATTTGTTACTAACTTCTCTCTATGGATATGCCTATTTGTTACTAACCACTCTCTATGGCTATGCCTATTTGTTACTAACCACTCTCTATGGCTATGCCTATTTGTTACTGACCACTCTCTATGGCTATGCCTATTTGTTACTAACCACTCTCTATGGCTATGCCTATTTGTTACTATCTGCTCTCTATGGATATACCTATTTGTTACTAACCACTCTCTATGGCTATGCCTATTTGTTACTAACTGCTCTCTATGGATATGCCTATATATTACTAACCACTCTCTATGGCTATGCCTATTTGTTACTAACTGCTCTCTATGGATATGCCTATTTGTTACTAACCACTCTCTATGGCTATGCCTATTTGTTACTAACCACTCTCTCTGGCTATGCCTATTTGTTACTAACTGCTCTCTATGGATATGCCTATTTGTTACTAACCACTCTCTATGGCTATGCCTATTTGTTACTAACCACTCTCTATGGCTATGCCTATTTGTTACTAACTGCTCTCTATGGATATGCCTATTTGTTACTAATCACTCTCTATGGCTATGCCTATTTGTTACTAACTGCTCTCTATCCACTTTACTCTGTAACTATGAGTTTATCAGTATATTTGTATATTTGAAAAATAAATTAGTAAATAGTCTCAGTGTGTTTTAACAGCTCTTTCTCTCGTACGCATGAAGAGGGAAATCTGGATGTTTGAACTGGGTACAGGGGAAATGACAGAAAATGTTTGGGAACCACTGCTCTATGTAATCTCTTTAATTCTTCTTTGCTAGCAGATGAACAACAGACACGAGAGAGGGCGCTCGCATCTGTGTTTTCTTTACCAGCTGTTATGTTACCTTGAACGAATAACACGAGAGTTCCATCCTTCCTCCTGGCTATATTCTTACTTTTATTTGCTATCCGCTTTCGTGTTAAATCTGGATGCGACTGACTTTTGTTCCGTAATTAATTTAAAGTGTCCCCGGATCAAATAATGCCTCCATTTTATCAGCGATTCTACAATAGCATAGACTTCATTGTTTATTGCAAAATGCCTACGTTCTGATTTAGAACGAGTTATATTGAAAAAAGCTCTGAGCCTCTCCGACTGTCTAAATACCAGAGATAGATTATGATCAGGCATAGTTATGTCTGCTTTCGCTGTGCCCTTTTATAACACGTGAAACGCTTTCCCTGCTATGGGAGACCGGTAAATTTGAAACTGTTGTTAGAGGGTGAATTTTTCTTTTCGGAAAATGATGGTTTTATAGGATACAAAAACCGATAATTTACAGCGAATTGCTGGAGCCAAAAATAATTAGACAACACATATTCATAAAAGTGGATCAGAATCTCTTAAAACGAATAACAGTATAAAATATTACACAAATTAGTTCCAAATTAAATTCTGTGATTCTGGCAGCCAATTGGACAAAAAACAAAACAAAAACAAAAAAAACAACTGATATTTCAATGATCCGTGGTTATAATTCTAACCGTAAAAAATAAATCTGTTCGTAGCCGATCACATGACTGAATTAGTCCACATTACTCCCTCGCTGGTCTCTAACATAATTTCAAAGCTTGACGGAATCCCAATGACTGTCCAGAAGAAATGTCCTCTCCAAATTCTATAACTACTGCGCCTCTGCTACTTACTTTCCTGCCTGATTGAAGTACTCCTCAGTGGTTCCTATATTTAAGAATACTGAATAACTCTCTGACCCCTCTAATTATGCCCTATCAGCTTCCTAGCGATTTTTGGCAAAGTTCTCGAATTATTATCAATGCCTACATGGTTCAATATCTCACAGCTCACCGTCTCATATCTGACAAACAATATCATTTCCGCTTCACCAGTTCTAATGCTGATACGCTAACGCCCATCACTGAATACATATGCCAGGCTCTAAATAAGAAAGGCGAAGCTCGAATGCTTCCCTAAATATCTCCAAAGCGTTTGATAGTCTGGCATGCTCGCCTTCTACGCAAGCTGCGGGGCTATGTTATAACGGGACGATTGTTTGATCTAACGCAGTCGTTCTTTTCAAATCGTATAATGAAGATAGTATTGAATGGACGTGTCTCCCGGTACCATCGTACGCACTCGGGTGTCCCTCAATGCTCTATTTTAGGTCTTACGATTTTGCTGATCGTCATCAACGATCTCCCTGATGTAATCAGAGCCCAAATAGGCATCTGCGTGGACGACACCACCGTTTACTTTCGCCTCGATCAAAAATCTGCTGAATCTGACAAAGCGAATCTCACTGCTGAACTTGAAAAGAACCTCCAATCTGTGGTGGACTAGGGTAAAACATGACTCGTAAATTTTAATGCTTTCAAAACGAAACTGCTGTTAACCATCACAGACAATCTCTCCTACCCCATTTATAGCATGGATTAGGCTAGTCTCCCTGAAAGCAAAACACTGCGCCTTTTCGGCCCAACTCTCTCAGCAGACCTCAAGTGGAATGACTGCATCGAATCCATAGCTAAATCTGCTGCCAAGAAGGTCCGTTCACTGTATAGGGCCAGGAAGATTTTCCGTCTGAAACCATTCTGCACATATATAAATTTACCATCCGCCTGTGTATTGAATACTGTTGTCAGATCTGGTCGGGTGCCCCTGCTATTCACCCCGGGATCCTTGACAAAATTCAACGGAGAATCTGTAATGTGATCGATCCTAACTTAGTAGCTAAACTGTAGTCACTTTCGAGGTAAGAATAAGTATCATGCAGGCTTTTTTTCAGTATCATCTGGTCTACCCGCCCCAAACCTCTGAAAGTTAGCTGCCTCTTTCATTAGGTCAAACAATATTCTGCGCTGCAGAATTGATAGTGTTGCCGCTAGCCTTAATGGCATGACATAGTTTTACGCTTGGATTTATAACTACCTCATAATAGGTGCTGTTGGGGTCCAGAATACTCAAAAGATATTTTTATCTTATCTCGTCTATTCTTGACAGAGAGTTTGCATCTAGTTAACCGGTTTATCATTTGGAAATAGTTAATTAAAATTTAATTTTTCCTATTCCCAAAAGAGGCGAAGACAGCTTGAACCCTCCACGGTGAATGATTTGGTTCGTTTATATCTTTCTTTTAATATACGAGTAACTTCAGTTTAAATAAATAATTTAGCATTCTCAATGGGTCACCTAAATTTAGTAGCTACCTAATGATGTGCGTTGTGGCGCAGTGGATATCGGCTCGGAACGAGAAATCGGGGAACCTAGTTCGAATTCCAGTTGAATTCCTTGCATTCACTTACGCGCAAATACCCTTGGGAAAGGTATTAATCCGTCTCTTCCCTCCAGTTATGGGTTAAATAATAGGACAGATTGGGTTCTAAAGCCTTGGTCGGCAACCAGTCTACCACAGAAAGCAATGGCAACCTACTGCGGGATAATCTTCTGCCCAGTCAGTCATGTCTCTTTCGAGACATGATCGCCCAAAGCATGTATCACGCATGGCACTTAACTGACTGACCTAATGACAATCTGGTGTTTCATTCTCATGTCTGCTAGTCGCAAAATTTAAAGGGTGGCTTAGAGCCCCACAAGGCTATTTCTACGATTGAATATTGAGACAAGAATTTGTGCTCTAATATTAGGTCACAGCATAAACCCTTCATTAGTGCATATATTACTCCTTGGTATAAAGTACCCTTCATTTTTAGATGAACCAAACAGTATCTCATTACTCGTATGGAAAGAGATGAGCTAGTCGTCGCCACTTTGATTAGGAACGGGTAGGTTCTTGAATTTTCTTTCGCGGTGCTTGTGTTAAGGAAGTTTTTTTTTGCTCCACGTGTCAATCAGTTCTTTTAGGGGTTGTCGTTAGCCGTGATCTCTATCGTTGTAGTTGTTAGATAGTCAAGTGTCTCAACTAATGCCGAACATGATAGTATTTCACTTCCTTTTGTACTTCTACAAACCTTAACCTAATGAACATGCTTTCCGCATTTGTAGCATTTGTCACTTCTAGAGGTGCATAACGAACTTCTATGTCTCTTGCCATCGCGGAAAAAAACATGTCTATTTAATTAATGATATTTTGGAGAGCCTAGATGTTTGACAAAATCTTTGAAGATGAAGGAAAAACTTGAAACGGCTGAAAGGTTTTTCGACAGAAGGATGCTGCGGATACCATGGACCGGGCATGCAAGCAATGACGAGGTTTTGGAAAGGATGGAAATGAAAAGGAAATTAATACTGAGCATTAGTAAGAGACAACTAAAGTTCCTGGGACATGCAATGAGAAAGGAGGGCTTGGAGAATCTAATAATAACAGGCCAGATAGAGGGAAAAAGAGATAGGGGAAAGCAGCGGATAACATATTTAAAAGATCTGATCAGGTGGATGACGGAACGATGATTGCATGGTGCAACAGAAGAAAGCGTGAGAAGAGCCACCAGGGACAGAGAGATGTGGAAATCCACGATTGCGTACGACATGGCACAAAAAAAGACGTTTTTCATTAGATGGAGATGAGGATCATAAGATCGATGGGGGCTGACGTTACAGCATTTGTATCATACATTACCCTTGCGTGATCATAGGCCTGCTCTATCGTTAAGATTTTATTTTCGGACATTCTTTGTCGGATATCTGTGCACCAAAACTCGTATATGAAATCATCTTGTATCAATTCGGCTTGATATTAATATACATAAAATAAATAGTCCTTACTTAGTTTTACTAAGGTTTGATAGAATCCGTCAGTTGAATCTGAGGACAGTTTCGTCGCCCGGAAGTGTCTAGAGGCAATATTATTTCTCTTTTTTTACGTAGATCCTGTCCATTGTAGTTAAAGATTTTTCATAAGAAGGTGTGTCTGCTTCTGGGGAAGTAGACACACCATTCTACGAATCCAACTGACGTTACGGTTAAATGTAAAAAAATACACAGTTCTTTTTTCTATCATTCCAATCAGAAAATCAAAACAAGGCACTTAGTTATCACAACGTTTCGGCCGTTTTACCATCCAGTCTTCATCAGTGAACAGCCGTCGAAACGTTATGCTAAAACAACAAAGAAGGGGACAATCGACAAAATATCAGTCAAGTGCCATACGTGATACCCTCTGGGCGATCATGTCCCGAAATAGCCATAACTAATTGGGCAGAAGATTATCCCGCAGTAGGTTCCCATTGCTTTCTGCAGTAGACTGATTGCTATCCAAGGCTATAGAACCAAATCTGTCTTATTATTTAACCGATAACTGGAGGGAAGAGACGGATTAATACATTTCCCACAAAGACGTACGTTGTGGTGCAGAGGATATCGACTCGGAACGACAAATCTGGGTGTCAAATTAAATTCCAGTTGAAGTCCTTGCTTTCACTTACGCACAAATACCCTTTAGAAAAGTATCTATCACGTATGGCATTTAACTGAGACAAAATATAAATAATGTAGATAAAAACTCTTATTCCCAGAAACTCAGACAGAAATCAATTGAAACCCATTTGTTTATTGTTCTCTCGGTTTCCCTTGCTCTCAGTAAACCGTTGCGCCCTAGTGGCTTTATTGCCTTGCTTGCAGTAAAATAATTTAAAAATTGAAAATAAGTGTTGATACCTTATCTAAATCCTTGATGTCTTCTGTCCACGGTGTTTACTTTTACAACCCACATGCATTGAATTCGAACTAATTGTCATCACACAACTATTGAAATTTAGCAACGCAGAATTGTTTTTTTTTCTATTTAGTTACATTTCAGTATTTTCTTTGTTTTTCTACTTTATTCGTCTTCTTTATTTTTGTGTTTTCTTTTCATTTACTATTTTGTCGTCTATTTGAACTGAAACAATGAAGTACGCGATATCCTTTGAAATGAACCGAGACGCCTGTCCGCCACAGCGGGGGAATTGGATCAAGAATCAAACAACGTCATTCATACGAGGCTCGAGTCAGTATTATTTCCATTACATCTTTTCTATTCAGGAAGTTTGATGTGTTTCCCAAAGGCCAGCAGACGGACGATGACAGCTCAAGAAAACTCTTATACAATTCAGTGATAAGGAAATAAAATTACATTTCTAATATACAATATTAGTTTTGCACTGGACATCCAAAGGTAAATTCCACCATTATGTCGATCCAAATACAGTATTTCGGTATTCATTTTGTACTAGCAGTATAGCCCGGCGTTGCTCGGGTGTAATGAAAGCTTTAAAACTAATCCAGTTCCAGTTAAAGCGAAACCCCTAGACAGCAAGAAAAAATGAATGGATGTAAGTAAAATTTTGATTTCCTGGTATCGATATCAAATAAGTTTTTTTTCGTCGTAAACTGAATTTTGAAGGCTAAATAATTCCTCTGAGTAAATGGTATTATGGCTGAGACTAAGAACTACAATTATACATATTAGAGCCAAACCCGAAGCAAAAACTAAATTAAAAGGGTTAAAAAAAATACAGACATACAGGCTGATAAACCGACACACACACAAACATCTTGCCTTTTATATATTTATATTATCAATTTTATGCACTATTGTAAGAACTGCAACCTTGAAACTTCTGAATATCGTTTCTTATGTCTTTGTCTATGAGTGTATGAAATTTGATTAAAATCGGAGCGCTCCTTCTATAACCCGAGTTTTTTCGATTATCGATTTTCGATGTTGATCTGTGATACCTCGGCACAAAACCTAGCTAGGAACACTCGCAGACGATTATAGTACAACTGTGTAAATTTTCAAGAAAATCGGTTCAGCCGTTTCGGAGTCTATAGGTAACAGACACACACACACACACACACACACACACACACACACACACAGAAATTTCCATTTATAAATAAGTTTAGATGTTTTGCATCGAAAACAGTGAAGGGAAATTAGCATTAATTTGAGGATAAAAAATGTAATCGAAATACTGAGTATATTTGATAGTGTTACGTCGGGTAACAGAATTATGTGAAGTAATACAAAACAACGTAATAGTATAAAGGTAGTTGTATTGACAGGAAAGAGAAGAATTTACAAGAGGTGAGGATTAGTAGAATACAGAACGTGATAATTAGTATACAGTATAGTCGAAGAGACGTGATAGATTGACTAGTAGAACACTTCTGGTGCAATACCAGAAATACCCAACCGACTCGCTCACTCGACTTCTTTCCTCGACTTCTTTCTCCGAGGTATAATCACTACTATTTTATATAGTGATTCGAATAGTCCATTTCCGTGGAAAGGTGGAGAGCACCCCAACAGATAGCTAGATAAATAGACAGGTCGATAGATAGATAATCAATCAATCAATCAATCAACGCTGAGAATACCAAAATCATTTGTATGGTGACTGCTAGTTTCAAGAACTAACCGTTCAATAGTGTCATACAAAAATCCAAAATACACTTATCTTATTAAAGAAATGAAAATCGTGGCTTCATTGTAAATCACACTCAGCTTGAATGCGGTACACCAGACCAAATAAAAAAAGAAAAAAAAAGGAATGCATGTTCGATTCCAGTCTGGGTATGATTTTTCTTATCATGATAATAGAGCTCTACACCTGTGAACAACAATTTTATAGATAAAACTAAGCATATATATGTAGTTTTGGTGCAATTAATTCATCACTTTAAACTGAGCAGATTCATGCAGACTTTGAAAATTTGTGCGTACATCGTTATAATGCCCGAACTCATCGGAGCTGTTTTTCGCCCAGATAGCAAGCACTTTACGATAAAAACACCCAACTTGACAAAATAATTTTCATCAATGAAACTACTGAAGAAACAACAATCTTGGCGCTAAGCATTTTCACAACTCAACACTATATATATATATATATATATATATATATATATATATATGGTTAAATAAAATAAATACAAGAGGAAAACTGTATTTTAAATCGCCTACACGTTTCGTCCTGTGATGGACTTTATCAAGGCCAAAAAGACGAAATGAGCTTTATTCTAAATTACGTATCTATAAACAAAAAGTGTTGGCAACCACAAAGACGCTCACAAATCATTTCAAAAGTTTTACAGAATATTTTAGTTTTTAGAATTCCTTCATGTGTAGTGCAAAGTCACGAGATGTTAAAATGAAAGGAATTCAACCGTTTTCTTTGAACTTTTTATGATGTATGTTAGCCTGTTTTAGTATAATTTAATATAATAAGTAAAGGTGAGATTGGGAAAAATCGGGGGCGCAAATTGATGTTTTGGCAGTACTGGATGGCGGGGCTCTCGAGAACTTTTCTTCTGAATAAATTGCTTACTCTTTTTATTAGTGTGGCGTTTTTAAAGTCGAAATTGTGGTTGGATTTATTTCTGTGAATCACTAATGCATTTGTTAGATCATTATTAGCGATGTCTTTTTGTGTTCAGATATACGTTTATCTACTTGTTTCTCCGATGTACATGAAGGAACAATCTCGGCGATTTATTCTGTATACACCTGCTTGTTCGTCATTTTGATTACGGTTATTTTTAGATCTGATAATGTCCATAATAGTTTTCGAGGTAGTTGTGTGTGCTTTTATATGAGATAGATTGTTTTGGATATTAGATGCAATGGAGTTGGTTGGTAGTATGATGTATTTGTTATTGATTAGATTATTATTGTTAACAGTGTTTCTTTTGTTGTGGTTTATATATTATGTGCCTATATATATAAATTCATTTGATGCACATGTTATTGTGCAGCATTAACAAAAGGACGATTCTATTTTTATTTACAATTATTCAATTGGCAATAAATACTAAAACATAATATAAAATACATCATTATTTAAAACTCTCCAAATATCAACATTTTAGTGATAATATCGCTTATTTATGTTAAAAATTCAAAATAAATATTATTCGCTCTATTTTGTACTCATAAGTTTTTTTTAAGAATAGTGTTTTTGGGACACGGAATTGTATTCTCTACATACCTACCCAATACTTATGTAAATATATATAAGTATTGGGTAGGTATGTATAGAATACAATTCCGTGTCTCAAAAACTCTATTCTTCATCGTTTACGAACTATTCCTCACCGTTTACGTACTGACAACTATATCTATATCTATATATATATATATATATATATATATATATATATATATATATAATAATAATAATAAAATCGACTCTGTACGTATCCAAATCTTAAAATCTTACACAAGTAATTTTTTAGGACCACGAATAACCGGCAGAATCTAACTCCGTTATCGTCCGCCGCTATAAAGCTTTGGACAAACTGCGGAGCACCGACAATACATACAGTACTTCACAGCAAAGGAAAAAAAAACCCTCCAACGGAACGAACCACAAAGAAAGAAAAGTGCTCGATACAAAACTAACCAAAAAGGATTAACCAAGAGGCAGTGACGTAGAGCAAAAACACACGAGAAAAAATCGCAAGATCGCCAAGACCTACCGCGGTTTCGCACAACGGCTCGTCGGGGCCCTGACGAGCCGTTGTGCGGAACCGCGGTAGGTCTTGGCGATCTTGCGATTTTTTCTCGTGTATATATATATATATATATATATATATGTGTGTGTGTGTGTGTGTGTGTGTGTGTGTGTGTGTGGTGTAGATATAGAAGAATCCAAAGGAGTATCCTGTACGTAAAGTGATAGGATAACTCTTTAAGAGAGTTCTAAATATGAATGTATATAAGCACATACAGAGCATATATATGTAAAAATTAAGACAGACACGTTATTCCATTTATGCTTATTTCAGGCGAACCATCGTCAGCTTCCGTCTTTATTGTACAAAAGATTTTACACGAATGAAATTCACAAAGACCCCCCAAAAACAAAAACCGAAATAAAAATAAAGATCGCTCGCCTAAAAGTGAAAATGTAAGAAAACATGCATCATTATATCAGTTAGACTAATACACACACGCATACATACATGATTATTTGATCTTTCATTGTTATTTCTTTTTTTTTTCTTTTTTTAAATTTGCCCTCACTCCGTAATTTTTTCGATTTTTTTACACTTTTCTTTTAGTTGTTACCATTTTAACTTCCGGTTTTCTTACCATATTTTTTATTTATTTATTTATTTTTTTATTTGTGTGTGTAGGTGTGGGTGTGCTTTCTTGAGTTGTGGGTTTTGACGCAGTGGATATCGGCTCGGAACGCGTTATCGGGGAGCCGAGTTCGAAGTTCAGTTTAATTCCTTGCATTCACTTACGCGCAAATACCCTTGGGATAGGTATTAGTCCGTCTCTCCTCTCCAGTTATGGGTTAAATAACATGACAGATTAGGTTCTATACTATAGACTGGCAACCAGTCTACCACTAAAAGCAATGGCAACCCAATACTGCGGGATAGTATTCTGCCCAGTCAGTCATGTCTCGAAAGATACAAGCGTGTATTTACGTATGGCATTTAACTGACTTCTTGAGTTAGGAAAATTGTATTTCATGTTTTTAAATACAGCACTTGTGTAGTTGGTTCAATTAAGAACTTTGAAAATTTCCTAATGACTTCAAATTCTTTTGTGATGAAATGATTACGATGAAGACAGGCAAAGGATTCTACTGGGGGTGTTTCTAGAATGAACTTTGCCAAAATATGTTGAAGTGCAGATGACCGTCTCTGACAATATCTATGGATAATTGTTAGATACCTGTCATCTATTTATAATAAATCAGCTCTGTTCAGGATGACATTGCTTTTACCTGCATGGACGTGGGTGAAGAAATTGTTTTTAATCGAGTTCAACCTAAGCAAAACCATAAAGCCACTATGACACAGGGGGTTACAGGATGTGAAAGAATCAGAAAACTGAAGCATTGCTAAGGAGACAAAACAAGAGAAGAAAAATCAGAAGACAGTAGATAGCGATTGAAATTTCGAGGGCTAAGAAAGTCTCTTTCAAAATGTACATAGCTTCATGGAATAAAAAATGTCGTATTATTACCTGTCTATTAACTCAGCAAAATATTAAATTTCTGCTCTTCAAAAAGCCCGATATGCTGGTAGGGATCAAGAAGAGAAATTAAAACGTGGTTGCACTTTTTCTCTGGATAAGTAAGAGTGCCTTGTGGTGCAGTAGATATTAACTCTATGTACATGAAGGAACAACCTCGGCAATTTATTCTGTATACACCTGCTTGTTCATCATGTTGATTTATGTTATTTTTAGATCTGATAATGTCCATAATAGTTTTCGAGGTAGTTGTTGCTATATGTGTGTGTTTTTATATGAGATAGATTGTTTTGGATATTAGATGCAATGGAGTTTGTTGGTAGTATGAAGTATTTGTTATTGATTAGATTATTATTGTTAACAGTGTTTCTTTTGTTGTGGTTGTATATATTATGTGACTATATATATATAAATTCATTTGATACACATGTTATTGTGCAGCATTAACAAAAGGACGATTCTATTTTTATTTACAATTATTCAGTTGGCAATAAATACTAAAACATAATATAAAATACATCATTATTTAAAACTCTCCAAATATCAACATTTTAGTGACAATATCGCTTATTTATGTTAAAAATTCAAAATAAATATTATTCGTTCTATTTTGTACTGAGAAGTTTTTTTAAGAATAGTGTTTTTGGGACACGGAATTGTATTCTCTACATACCTACCCAATACTTATGTAAATATTGGGTATACTTATATATATATATATATGTATATATACAAGTATTGGGTAGGTATGTATAGAATACAATTCCGTGTCTCAAAAACACTATTCTTCACCGTTTACGAACTATTCTACAGAACTATTTCGAGGGCTGAGAAAGTCTCTTTCAAACCCATGACAAAATGTACATAGCTTCATGGAATACAAAATGTCGTATTATTACCTGTCTATTAACTCAGCAAAATATTAAATTTCTGCTCTTCAAAAAGCCCGATATCCTGGTAGGGATCAAAAAGAGAAATTAAAACGTGGTTGCACTTTTTTTCTGGATAGGTAAGAGTGCCTTGTGGCGCAGCAGATATTAACTCGGAGAGAGAAGTTATAGTTGAATTCATTGTATTCAATTATGCGCAAATATCTTTGGGAAGGGTATTAATCTCTTGCTTCAACCTCAAGATATGGGTTCAATAGCAAAACAGATTGGGTTCTATAGCCTTGGTTGGCAACCTGTCTACCACAGAAAGTAATGGCAACCTACTGCGGGATAATCTTCTGCCTAGTTGTTATGTCGCCAACTATAAATGAATAACTCAACAAACGAATCAGAATATAAGTTGTATTCCGCGGAAAGACGGTTAGTATGTACAGAAGTGATTAGTAATATTTACAATAGGAAGATACAAGAGTCCAATCCGTCGTAAGACGTGTGTATACGTGATTACTTCCGGTACGCCACCGGAAGTGTGACTAACTCTTCACTGACTCGCACTGACTCTTCAGTAACTCATTAGAGACTCTCAAGTGACTCTCTACGACTCTCTTGTAGAGAATCCACCATTGCTATATATAGCAATGGGAACAGTCCATTTGTAGTCAAGTAGGAGCGGCGCCCTAACACTAGTCAGTCATGTCTCTTTGGAGACATGATCGCTCAAGCGTGTATCACTTATGGCACTTTACTGACTGAATGATGAAAAAAATGAACATCAATATCGGTCTCTGTCTGACCAATATCAACCATTGCTTCAAAACGTATTTGGTAATGCATTCGCTGAAAACTTGATAATTCACATTTCAGTGCTGTCCCAAAGACGAATAAAGAAATAGATTTTTGCATTGAGAAAAGAATATATTGTATCATATACTGCAAGGGTTGGCAATTAATTTTGGCCGAGAGACACTTTGAGTTGGCCGCGTTTAACGGAGGGCCATACATTCTAAAACAGATCATATTCATTATTTTACATAAATATTTCATTTAATGCGAAGTGTAAATGTAAATTATACACGTAATACATGTAATAATAAATAAAACAGTAGCAATAAGGATACATAGAAAATGTTTAAATAAAATTATTCACGTGCAAATACACACCATTCAACGCAAGAAATTCAATGAGACAAATGTGAACTCTTACACTTTTCAGCAGGACTTGAATTTAAATTGTTTGGACTGTTGTCCTTATCTTTATTGCCATGCTTATGACGTTTCGGCCATTGTACGATCCGGCCTTCTTCAGGTAATAGAAATTTCGAACCGAAATCTTTCTTTCAATCACTGGACTATAACCTTCTCATTCTATGTATCCTTGAAAATATGGTCCAGTCATTATAGCCGTTGAGTAATTCCAGTGACATGAACCAAAATGTTGTGAGATCAATACCGGGTTACATAAGTGGTTAACAAATGACTTAAAGAGTAAGATTAAAGGGAGATAACTACATGGCTAACATAAGTGGCATTGCACATGGAGTAGGAATTATGTCAGTCAGAGAAGATCTAGTTTTACATTTGTCGATGTTCATGCAAAAACAAAAACAAAAAAAAAACTTTGCTTATAGATTTATTTGGATCCAAAAATAGAAAACATTTTCCCACCAAACTCTTCGAAAATGAAAATTTTTCAGAACTAACATTTACCGTAATAACTTGGGGAATATTTTAGATTTAGAGGTTTTCCCTAAATGCTTCCACGGGCCATTGTGGCATGGGACATGTGACCCACGGGTCGTAAATTGCTCACCTCTGTGCTATGAGATTCAAATGATTTGCCTCATGAGGTAAAGGTTTAGATTTATAGAGCTTTCTTGCTAATAACTCTTCTATCTTGTACTAACGCCTGGACACTACACTATTAGCATATGAGACACTTACATACCTTTCACTTATTATCTTGCAATTATTTTCAGGCTTTAGACGGTGTAATAGCAACAGAATACGTAGGGAAGAAGACGGTTAACCCTAGATCTATCAGACTAATAATGTAGTGATTGGTGAAGCACCTACTTGGGGAATGGTTCCACAGAGCAGCGGTTCGACAACAGAAATAGCGTAATTAGAACTTACTTCTCACCAAAATAATACGAAGGGAATAATGGTTGTCTTCTAAAATTTGAGTGGCATGACCGTGATGGTTACAACTAATATTATATCTCTAATATTATGTTTTGGAAAAATAATAAATATATATATTATAATAATATAATAAATGTGCATAACACAAATTATATTTATACACTTCACTAGACAACGGTATTTTTTATATAATTTATTTAAATGCCATAAGTGATACACGCTTTGGGCGATTATGTTTCGAAATGACTGACTGGGCAGGAGATTATCCCGCACTAGGTTACCATTGCTTTCTGCAGTAGACTGATTGCCAGCCAAGACTAGAGAACCCAGTCTGTTCCATTATTTAACTCATATCTGGAGGGAAGTGACGGATTAATACCTTTCTCAAGAGTATTTGTGCGTCAATGAATGCACGGAATTCAACTGGAATTCGAACTCGGTTCCCCGATTTGTCGTTCAAAATCGATATCCACTGATCCACAACGCACATCCTTTTTTATATACTTCTCCCTTTTTTTCTTCTTTTATAAAACCTAATATCTTACTGAAGATGTGCGTTGTGGTACAGTGGATATCGGCTCGGAACGAGAAACTGGGGAGCCGAGTTCGAATTCCAGTTGAATCCATTGTATTCACTTACGCGTAAATACCCTTGGGAAAGGTATTAATCCGTCTCTTCCTTCCAGTTATGTGTTAAATAACAGGACAGATTGGGTTCTGTAGCCTTGGTCGGCAACCAGTCTACCGCAGAATGCAATGGCAACCTACTGCGGGATAATTTCTGCCCAGTCAGTCATGTCTCTTTCGAGACATGATCGCCCAAGCGTGTATCACGTATGGCACTTAACTGACTGAATATCTTACTATTGCTTTTCGGTGATAAAGAATAAAAATAAATTAGTAACCGCGAAAAACACAAAAAGAATACTAGAAAAAATAATTTCACATCTTATTATTTACATTGAAGTTCATCCTGTATACAGACCGCGAACCACTTGAGGTAAAGCGTCACAGAGTAAGTGACACAGTTTTTGCGAATATTGACAAAAGATAACGGTTGACCGTAGAAGTAAACAAGTTAACATTGTAGTAATCGGGAAAACATCCTCTTTAGAGTCGGTCCGAGATAACAGTGGTACACTGGATGAAACTGCTCAGGCGGAACTTACTTCTAGCTAATCTAATAACAAAAGAATGAAGGTGGTTGTCTACAATGAGCATAGCTTGTCGGGTATTAGTCGTGAAGATTAGAACAGAAGGGACTATGGAATATAGTTCAGCTGAACGTTTTCCATAGAAATGTCGGTAAAGCTGTGAGAGGCTTGTGACGTTTCGGCTGTGAAAGAGAAGTTGTTGGATAAAAAATTATTTGTGACCCACGAGAACGCCGAGACAGTTTTGGACCCTATCGAGACTGGAAACACTGTGTCTTAACCAACAACATCAATTTAATGACTTGCTATTTTTTTCTTTTATAGTAAATGAATCTTTTTCGTGTTTGATATTTCGATAGTAAAAATAAAATTAAATTGTATTTGTCTATATTTCTAATATGAGGTAGTATCTACAGTACATTATTCGGACTATTGTCCTCATCTTTGTTAGGATTTGTTCAATGTTTCGGCCGTTGTACACAACGGCCTTCTTCAAGTGCAAGGAATTTAGAACCGAGCCCTTTATTAGAATCACTGGGGTATATCATTTTTATTCCTTGCTTAGAGCCTTTTTTGGTAGTGATGAGTTATCTCCCACTAACCCTGTAAGTTACTTGTTCCCCCTTGCTGTAGCCTGGTGTTGACCTCACAACTCTTTGGGTCAACTAACAGGAACTAACCAACGTTTATATCCACTGAATTGTGAGTTCAATATCAGGCTACAGCAGTGGTAAACAAGTAACTTACAGAGTTAGTGGGAGATAACTCATGACTACCAAAAGAGGTACTACTCCGCAAAGAAATGAAGATCATATACTCCAGTGATTGTAATAAAGGTTTCGATTCGAAATTCTTAGCACCTGAAGAAGGCCGGAGCGTACAACAGCCGAAACGTCGAATAAATGGCAACAAATATGAGGACAATAGTCCGAATAATGTAAATACTGTAAAAATAAATTGGTTAACAAATAGCATTAACAGAAAAAATCAATATTAAATATTAAATTTTTTAAATTGAGGTCCTCTTTGGGTAAATCCCTGAAGTCACTTAAGATATAGAGTAATAATTTAAGAGCAGAGTGGATATGTGAGAAAAATAACGGATGACCTTAGAAAAAATAACGGATAACATTAGAAAAAATAACGGATAACCATAGAATAGAAAGGTTTCAGTTTACAGAGATTGGTGAAACACCCACTTGCGATTCGATTCCATTAGAGTAATGGTTCCCTAAAAGAAACTGCCAGAGTGGAACATACTTCTCACCAATATAATGCAAAGAGAATGAAGCTGATTCCCTATATTGTATGTGGCAGGGCGGGTCTAACCCCTGTAGATTAAAACTCGTAGAACTAAGGAATATAGTTCTTTTGAAGACTTTCTCTTAAAAAAAGCGATAGAGAGGGGGTGTCTCAAGGTTAATATTTTGAAGAACAACCACACCGAGAAGTGGATCGATTTCTCACCTCACATTGAGGTGAGAAATCACCTTACAAAGATCGTAACGAAGAGCTTTGTATTACTTGGCGAGGAGGGGATTACCTCAGAACCATTTATAACATTGTCTCTATTCAGAATTTAGTTAAAGATCTTACAAGTTTTTTTATTTTGATTTTAGCCTGAACTGATTGTGCATAACTACATTTTGCATTTTCTAGAATACTCTTGAGAGGATTATGGACTGATATTGTACTATTGATTATAGTCAACTATATTCAGAGCTCCTACCAGGCTAGATGTTCTATTTTACTGGAATTTTTTCTCTGGTACAAAACTCTCCGTTCTAGAAAGGATCCATTCCGACATGAGATGGTAGTTTTGAAGGCAGCATGTTTGAAGAAGTCTGAAAGAGGAACTTCAGTGCGACCCTCAAGATGTCCTTATTGGATTCCTTACTGAAGAATCGTTGTCTGGGATGGCACATCAGGGAATGTCTTGGTGAGGACTTTATCAATCCTCTCAGCGATTCGGTAGCACATTACAGTTTCTTGTTCCTGAGAATGATACAGAATTTACGTGAAATCTTCAATGCGATAGAATGAAAAAAATAGCCACTGTAACATATCAAGCATTAAAACAATCGTGATTGGAATAGAATTGCGTTTGTCTTGTCATGTTGCGGGGGTGAAAGACTCACTTACCTAAGCATTTGTTTTTGACAGCTGCCTATCGTGAAGCGTCGATTTTGCAAACGTTTTCTCAATTTTAGAGTCAGTCAGTCAGTTAAGTACCATACGTGATACACGCTTGGGCGATGATGACTGGGCAGACGTTTTTTTCCTGCAGTAGGTTGCCATTGCTTTCTGCGATAGACTGGTTGCCGACCTATAGAACCCAATCCGTCCTATTATTTATTTAACCCATAACTGGAGGGAAGAGACGGATTAATACATTTCCCATGGGTATTTGTGCGCAAGTGAATACGAGAATTTCAACTGTAATTCGAACACGGCTTCCCGATCTCGCGTTCCGTGTCGATATCCATTGCACCACAACGCACATCACTATTTAAAGGCAAGCGCAAATTCAACTTAAAAAGGTTAATCATAGCAGTAGATAACAGGGAGCACCAGGCAACAGTTCGTCAAATATATATGCTCAACAAAATAAAAAACATTGAAGGAATTAATTCAAAACATCCCGACGAACAACACACCAAAATAAAATCTTGTCATTCGAACGCATTTAAATTTCATTTTGTTTCTCCCTGTGACAGACATTCGGAGCTGGACGTGTTAATCATGAAAAAGTGACATAGTTCCAATTTAATTTGCGTGATCAAGCAGGTACAAAAATTCAAACTCCTGGGAAGTGTTATAACAGGATTAAATGTGCGATACAGAGATCCGAAGGCGAATTGGCATGGTGAAGGAAGCATTCCAGAAGTTCAGTAAAGTATTAAGAAACAGGACAATTTCGCTAGAAAGAAGGAAGAGAGTACTGGATAGCTATGTGTTGTCAGTTCTTCAATATGGTAGTGAATGCCCGACAATATCATCAAAGATGAAGAAAAAACTTGAAGCAACTGAAATGTGGTTCTACTGAAGGATGCTGCGAATATCATGGATCGAGTATATGAGCAATGATGAGGTCCTAGAAATGATGAAAACAAAAAGGATATTAATACTGAGCATCAGGAAGAGACAGCTGAAGTTCCTGTGACAGGCAATGAGAAAGGAGGGCTTGGAGAATCTGATACTAATGGGTCAGATAGAGAGGAAAAGAGACAGGGGAAAGGAACGGATAACATATTTGAAGGACCTAATCAGGTGGATGATGGAATGAAGGTTGCATGGTGTAACAGGAAAAGGTGTGCTAAGAGCCACTAGTGATAGGGAGACGTGGAAAGCCATGATCGCCTACATTCTGAAGGGACAGCGCACATGGAAGAAGAACCTGTCCCCAATATGATAACTCTGCATGATAGATATATATCTATGAGTTAAATGCAAAGAAGTTAAACTTATCAACGCTCTGTATCTACCCCGATATCGAGCAACTTACGATAAAAAACTTGCTTGTCAAAATATCTTTTATCATTAAAACTACTGAAAAAGAAAGCAATTATCTTAACAATGAAGCGGGAGTGGTATACTAAATAATTAAAGAAAACGGACAGGGGAACGGTGGCACTATATATAGGAGGTTCAGGAGTGGTATATTTGAACTTAGAAGGCAAAGGGGCGGTATACTTAAATATAGAGGGGAACAAGAATGGTATATTTAAATATAAAGTGAGTAGGGGAAGGTCAGCCGATCACGCTACCATTGTTTCAATCTTTCGGTATCATCAGATATTATAGACTAACTGAGACCTAAACGCTTTATTTTGAAGGCACATCAGGAAGTTGAAAACAGGAAGTTTAAAATAAGGAAAAGAGTGAGTCAAAACTAGTGAAATATTAATGTACGTAATTTTATCCGTGTTTGTACGAACCCAAAATGAATCTGGACATTATTTCAGATCTTTCATTTAGTATCTTTTTTGTTTCTATAAAAATTCTATTGCCAACTTTTTTTACTTGGCACAATCGACAGACATCACTATTGCTGCAAGGTTTGGTTTTTCTTAATAATATTTAAAAACTCAGAATATTAAATCCTATCTTTTGCTTAAGCATGCATCATTGACTACTTTTTAATACTACTTTTAACTGGTCTGAATTAACTCTGACCAATAACTGTTTTAAAATCATATATATATATATATATATATATATATATATATATGTGTGTGTGTGTGTGTGTGTGTGTGTATATATATATATATATATATATATATATATATATATATATATATATATACCGGTGTCTTATAGTATTTGAATAGTATTTTTAAAATACGGCATACGAATTGTCTTCTCTATGTGCATTCCAAAAACCTGTAAATAATATTTTAATGGAGTGCGCACCTGGAAAAATTATGAGGATGCGTGATCTGAAATGAATCATTATGAAATTCGAATAAATATAACCGAAGTATTCCCTCTTTAATCAGCTAAAATTCTTTTCATGTGTCAAAGATAAAAGTGAAAATAAATTTAGTAAACATGGCCACCTGGTGTTCAAAATTAATTCTCTTAAAGGGAGATAAGTACTTATTCACCTTTGAAATCTTTGTACCCAAAATCTATTAATGTTGAAAAAAATTTTTGAAGTCGATCGCCTTGTCCGTAGTAAGGTTAAACTCATTTTAACTCGTTAATGTTTACCGTAAACCCGGGTATTAATTATAAACTTAAATTAAAGATTTCATCTTTTGGATGAAGATATATTTTCCTCAATTCAGTTACTTCTGTCGCTGTTTCCATGCAAATGTTTAGATAAGGTCCATTCTTTTGTTCTGTTAGTTCAGACCTTCACAGTAGTTCCTGATATTTCCACGGAACCAAATCATCACCATTTCCTCCGTGTTCATAATGTGAAGAGTAAGCTCTATTTTTTTTATAAGAAAGAATTGACAATTTGTGGAACTGATTCACGAGCAAATACTTCTTAGAACATTAAATTTAACCACTTCAAGTGAATTTCCAATCTTTTCTTTCGTTCGTGGGGCTCCAAAAGATCATTTGAGAATTCACTCCCGGATGTGATTCTAGCCTTTCTATTTTAGTTTAGTTTCTATTTTCTATTGGCCAAAAAACATTTCGCATCGCGGTGTGAAATTTTGCGTGTACTTAGAAAAGTTTGTAATTCGAGTCTTTTTAACTTTTTTTTTTTTTTTTTTATAAGCGTTTCACCCCGAGCAAGGCATGTCACTGCCACTACTGTGCAGGGGGCTACGTAGAGAGGAGAAAGGCTGGTTAAATATAGGACATAACAGAGGGTGGGTGATAGGCGGGTGAGGATACCGAGAATGAGGGTTGGGTAGATGAGAGTGTTGTGAGAATAGTTGGGAGTTAGTGTGATAGGAGGTGTCTATTGACCCTACATTTAAACACCTGGAGATTGTAACTGTCGGGAAAGCAGACTTGTGGAAGGGAGTTCCACAGGCGGGAAGCGCGAGAAAAGAAGCTGTTGGAGTAGAATTTACGGTTACATCTTATTTGTTTAACTGTAAAAGGGTGGGACCTAGTTGCTAATCTAGTATCTCGTGTAAATTCGTGCTTGGGCGGCACCAGTGATCTAAGCTCATCGGAGCAGAAGCCATGAAAGTACTTGTAGAAGAGGCACAGGGAAGCTACATCACGCCGGTGTGAGAGCGGCTGCAGCCGGTCTGCCAAGTTAGTATCAACCACGTTACAGATCCTCCTTTGTATTTTGTCAAGAAGCCCAAGGAGAGCAGCAGGGGCACCCGACCAGATATGGCAGCAATATTCAATACACGGGCGGATGGTAGATTTGTATATGTGCAGAATAGTTTCAGGTGGGAAAAATTTCCGGGCCCTGCACAGAGAGCCGACTTTCATAGCAGCAGATTTGGCAATGGATTCAATATAGTCATTCCATTTGAGGTCCGCCGAGAGTGTAAGGCCAAGGAGGCGTAGTATTTTACTCTCTGGGAGGCTAGCCTGTCCCAAGCTAATGGGAGGTAGATGCGATAGTCTATGGTGGTTAGTTGATAACAGCTTTGCTTTGGAGGCATTGAAATTTACCAACCATTTCCTACCCCAGGTCACTACGGATTGGAGGTCCCTTTCCAGTGCGGCAGCGAGGTTCACTTTGTCGTCCAGACCTGGTTTCTGATCGATGCGAGAGTAGATTGTTGTGTCGTCGGCATACATGCCAACTTGGGATCTAATGGTGTCGGGGAGATCATTACTGTAGATCAGAAATAGCGTTGGACATAGGATAGAACCTTGAGGGACGCCCGCGTTCGTCTGGTAGTTTTGGGAGGCATGCCCATTTAATACCACCTTTAATGTGCGGTTAGAGAGGAAGGACTGGATGAGGTCAAACAGATGTCCAGTTATCCCATAGCTCCGCAGTTTGCACAAGAGGCCAGCATGCCAGACCCTGTCGAATGCTTTGGAGATATCCAAGGCAACGGTTCGGGCTTCACCATTCTTGTCAAGTGCCTGGTATATGTACTCGGTAATGGTCGTTAGCATATCAGCAGTAGACCTGGTGAAGCGAAACCCATACTGTTTGTCAGAGAGAAGCCCGTTGGTCATAAGGTGCTGAATCACCTCGGCGTTGATAATGGCTTCGAAAACTTTGCCAAAGATTGGAAGGAGACTAATAGGACGGTAATTGGCGGGGTCCGAGGGTTCGCCAGAATTCTTAAATATAGGTACTACGCAGGAGGACTTCCAACAGGCAGGAAAGCAGGAAGCAGATAGGCAGAGGTTATAGAGTTTAGAGAGGACAGAGGAGAGTTCTGGGGCACATTTCTTCAGTACTATGACTGGGATTCCGTCACCGCCGCTCGCTTTGTGTGGGTCAAGTTGCGCAATTATCTTGGCGACCAGCGAGGGCGAGATGAGGACGTTATTTAGTTGAGCCTTAGTTCTGGGTGGGAAGTCTGGTGTAGGTATTCCTAACGAGTCCAGTGTCGAATTGGTTGAGAATTTACGGGCAAAGCACTCAGCCTTGTCGGCTGGGGAGGTGAGAACTTCAAATTCATTGATTAGTGGGGGTATTGAAGTCTTGTTCCTGCTGAGCACGCTTTTGCAGAGACGCCAGTAATCTTTGGAGCCAAACTTAGAGGATGCTATGCGTTGCCTAATTCTGGTAGCAAACGCCCTCTTGGCTTCGTTCAGTACTTTTTTGCACTTGTTCCGTGCTGAGGTGAAAAGGCGCCTGTTTTGGTTCGACGAGCAGCTTCGATAGAGCCGGAAGAAATGGTTCCGGTGGGCAATAGCGGCCGAGCAAGCGGGAGAGAACCAGGGGGACGAATTAGGTTTTAGTTGGAATTTTCTGGCAGGGATAAAAGCATCGATGCCAGCCTTAACCCAAGAGGAGACTTCGGAGGCACAGTCTTCGACAGGAAGATCAAAGACGTTGTTCCAGGGGACGTCGCAGAGGAAGTCCCTGAACGAGTCCCAGTCGGCTCTTTGGTAGCAGTATGATATTCTGCTGGTCTGGTTTTCTTGGGAAGAGTTAGTGCGGATTGATATGTTTACGGAGACTACGGCGTGGTCAGAATTTCCAAGGGGGCAGAGTTGCCTGGTAGTGCAGGAGTCTGGGATGGAAGTAAAACAAAGGTCGAGTAAAGAGTCCCTTCCGTTAGGGTTTTTAGAGAAACGCGTGGGGAAGTCCACCACTTGCGTTAGAGCTTGGGCTATTGAAAAGTGCATGGTGCGGATCCCAGCAAGGTCGGTGGCTGAGTTTTCAAGCCACTTGGTGTGGTGGGCGTTAAAATCGCCAAACACAAATATTTGGGCAGATGGGTGAGAAGAAATAGCCCTGTCGATGTTATTAGAGATGCAATCAAGTAACGTACAGTCAGAGGAGGAGGGGGAGCGGTAGAGGAAGAAGAGATAGCTAACCGAGCTTAGAAGTGAGAGACGGAAGCACATGAAGGAATGATCAAGGGATTCAAGAGATGTGACCCTGGCTAGGGGGAGTTGTTCGCTGACATATACACCAAGCCCATGCATATGGACATTGGAGTCCTTCCTGAAGAGAGGAAGGTAACCAGGAACGAACAGCTCTGAAGAGGGGATAGAAGGGTCAAGGTTAGTCTCACATATAGCTAAGATATCGGGTGAGTTAGTTAGAAGGAAAGACTCTACACTATTAAAGTTACTGCGAATACCTCGTATATTTGTGAAGGTAACGCAGATAGGTTTGGGCGATTTACGACTAGCTGGTTTAGGCTTGCTATTTTGTTTGTTAAATTTCATGTTGGTTGTAGTTGTGGATAGAGAGGTCTAGAGTAGGGTCAGATGGTCGTTAGTTGCAGCAGGTGAAGGATGGAGAATGGCGCCGCCTGCAGCATAATGTGGCCTCGGGGTTGCCCATCGGAAATTCATGCAGAGACGCCCGTCCATGCGCGAAATGGCACTACAGGAACCCCGATATTATTCAACTGTTGATCAGAGCAGCCTCTCGAGACGCTACGCAAGAGTTCGGGCTCCTAACTACCAGTCGGAAGCAGCAACCAGGAAACTGCCAACCCGGTACCCTCAGAATGAAGAGACTTTGCCACCATACTCACCAACTGCAAAAAGCTTCCAGCCGAACCGACATAAAGACCGAAGAAAAGAGAGATGAACCGGGAACCCCTTCCTAAACAAGAAACAAGGCGATCACCTCTACTCCTGTCCAAAAGAAGGGGGTGGAGTGTGAGACCGGGCGATAGAAGGTACTATCTACTCCAATTAAAAAAAAGAATAAACGTGTGACTGAAGTTAATTAAGTTTTAACTTAGTATAAGTCAAACCTAAATTTGATAATTAACAACAATTTACACAAAAATTAGGCAGAAAAGAACCAAAATAAAATAAAAAATACAAATCAAAATACAAATCAAAATAAATAAATAATTCAAAAAATAAGATCACACTGGCTAAACTCACCAAGTTGAAGGCTGGCTGACAGAAAAAAGTTAAGAAAATTTCAAAAATTATCTCCATTTTGTTTCTTCTATACAGTTCTGGAGAGTTCTGGAGAGATTAAGTTACCTTAAGTAAGCAGTAACAGACAGTAGTGTGATGGAGGGGGGGATCACCTCCAAGCCATGTGTCCAGTTAGCAAGGGAATGACAGAACAATAAAATTAAAAAAAAAACAAACATGGCCGGTCTTAGAATTCCTACATATAACCAAAGCCCTAATATACCAAACCTAAATTTGATAATTAACAACAATTTACACAAAAATTAGGCAGAAAAGAACCAAAATAAAATAAAAAAATACAAATCAAAATACAAATCAAAATAAATAAATAATTCAAAAAATAAGATCACACTGGCTAAACTCACCAAGTTGAAGGCTGGCTGACAGAAAAAAGTTAAGAAAATTTCAAAAATTATCTCCATTTTGTTTCTTCTATACAGTTCTGGAGAGTTCTGGAGAGATTAAGTTACCTTAAGTAAGCAGTAACAGACAGTAGTGTGATGGAGGGGGGGATCACCTCCAAGCCATGTGTCCAGTTAGCAAGGGAATGACAGAACAATAAAATTAAAAAAAAAACAAACATGGCCGGTCTTAGAATTCCTACATATAACCAAAGCCCTAATATACCAAACCTGTATTCTTTGCATTTAAATTTTAAAGACTCTCTTTAAACATTTTTATCACTCTCGCTTGAATTACTTTTCAACTTTGTATTAGTTTGATTATAATGTCTGATTCCGATAGCAAATCTGGGAATAATGATATGTTTCTAACTATGAAAATATTAACTGGACAATTAAGTGTCACACGTGATTCACGCTTAGGTGATCGTGTTTCTTTTGATCTATGTATGACTAGGCAGAGTTCTTACCCGGAGTTAGTTGTTATTTAATTCTGTGGCTATAGAATCTAATCTGCCCTCCTATTCAATCCATAGCTAGGTGTAGAAATAGATTCACACCTTTTCCCAAGTAAGTGAATGCAACGAAATTAATAGGAATTCCAAACCGGTTCCCTGATTTCTCATTCTGTGCCAATATCCACAAGGAATGACCATATTTTTTTAATGTAATTTTTTCTTTGATTATTATTGTGGTAAAAATGAAAACTCGTTTTTTTTAGGATAAATCGGTCATATGTTACCGTTGCTAAGATCTACGTTAAAAAAATAAATAGTCTGTCCATCATACACATTTTATTACTCTGTATTATTACAATTCATGTTTTGTTTAATTATAATTGCCCTTAATGGATTAGAGCATTGCGATGAGTAGTAATGATTAGAAAACTTATCACACTAGATCAATTAATAATAAGTAGTAAGTTTCTCGCTCACTGTGAGCAACGCTTATTAAATCAATATAGGTACCTTCCCGTTGTGCAATGGTTAGCATCTTTGTATCGATAAAGCAATTACAATTGAGTTTAATTCTCACAATATATCCTACAACTTTGGCCTAGTGTCACATATATACAACACTTAGTAAATCACTATGGGAACCTCCATGTGGTATACGGGTTAGCATGTTTGTAACCCTAGATTATTTGCAATTGATCATTACAGGTTGCCCCGTTGCTCTTCTTATGTCATGAAGCAAGAAAAAAAATGCGTTAACCGAGTTCAAATACTGGCTTAGTCTAAGGTGCTCATTTCCCACATTAGAAATGGCAATAATCAATGTCTCCCTTCAGCTATGCGTTAGATAACCAAGGGATGTATAGCTTGTATATGCGGAAAAGACCTGAGAGTAATTAGGAAACTGTACTGGTAGCAAACAGCGTGCATACGCACAGGAAACGAGTTTAACAGATACACATGCAGAGAAAGGGGTGTAAGACAATGATGTGTTTCTCACCAGATCTATTCCACTTATACAGCGAGATAATTCTAAGGGCTTCAAAAGTCCTGACAGGATTCGTCAATGGTGGCCGTAATCTGAACAATATAAGATACGCAGATGACACAGTACTGACAGCACAAACAGAAAAAGAGCTTTTACAGGAAGGAGTTAAAAAAACGGAAAGAAAGAACTACATATAAACTACAAGGAAACTGAACGCGTATTAATCTGCAAAAAGAGGAGCCCGAAATATCATTTCGAAATTGGGGATACTAAAATTAGACAGGTACAGAAATATAAATACCTGGAAGTGTTCTAACAGAGTATGGATAATGCGATACGGCGATCCGAAGTCTTATTGGAATGACCAAGGATATATTCCAGAAGCCGAGTAGAGTATTAAGAGATAGAACAATTTCGATGGAGAATACTAACTTATTACGCGATGTCTGTCCTTCAATATGGCAACAAATGCTAGAGAATCACATTAAAGATGAAGGAAAATCTTGAAACAACAGAGATGTGGTCCTACAGAAGGATGCTGTGGATGCCATGGAGGAAACATGAGAGCAACGACGAAGTTTTGGAGAAGATGGACACGAGAAAGACACTGACACTTAACACCAGGAAAAGATAGCTGAAGTTTTCCAGACATGTTATGTTAAAGTATGTGCTTTGTGGTGCAGTGGATATCGACTCGGAACGAGAAATCAGGAAGACGAGTTCGAATTCCAGTTAAATTCCTTGCATTCACTTACGCGCAAATACCATGGGATAGGTAACAATCCGTATCTTCCCCCTAATTATGGGTTAAATAACAGGGCAGGTTGGATTCTATAGTCTTGGCTGGCAACCAGTCTACAACAGAAAGTAATGACAGTCTACTGCAGGATAATCTTCTGCCTAGTCAGTCATGTCTTTTTCGAGACATGATTGTCCAAAGCGTGTATCAGTATGGCACTTAACTGGCTGATTTAAAAAAAAATACCGTAGTCTGGTAAAGTGTATAAATATATGTTGTGTTATGCACCTTTATTATGTTATTATAATATATTTTAGATGTTTCCAAAACATAATATTTGGGATATAATATCAGTTGTAACCATCAGAGTCAGGCCACTCACATTTTAGAAAACAACCATTATTCCCTTCGTATTATTTTGGTGAGACGTAAATTTTACTTACGCTATTTCTGTTGTCGAAGCGCTGCTTTGTGGAACCATTTCCCAAGTAGATACTTCACCAACCACTTAAATGAGTGAATGAGGAAGGAAGGCTTGAAGAACCTGATGCTCACGGGGTGGTTAGAGGGAAAGAGAGACAAGGGAAAACAACGTATGGCCTACTTGATGAACTTGAACAGATTGTAAGTAAAGCGATAAATAAACCACTGAAGTTAATCCTACATTTTTCCAGAAATCAGTTGACTTCATAAATCATAGATATTAGGTTGTCACAAAAGTTCGTAAACACTTGCGAAATTGGTCTATCTGGTCCAGCACAATCGAGACAAGCGATGGGTTCAGAAAGAGCAAGAGACACCGTCGGTTGCAAAATAAGATCGATTCGGCAAGAAAGTCATGTTGGTCATTTGGTGGAACTTTGAAGGAATCGTGCATTTTGTGTTGGTTCCGAATGGTCGTGCCATCAATGCCGAACTTTACTGTCAGCAGCTTGAACGGGTCTACGAAAAGTTGAAGCAAAAGTTCCCGGCTCTGATCAACCGAAAGCGCGCTTTAATGCAGCAGGACAATGACAAGCCATACACCCCCAGAAAAACAAAAACAAGTTTGAAGAGCTGGACGGCGTTGAGGTTCTGCCACATCCAGCCTACAGTAATGAGTTTGTTCCATCAGATCACGGCCTTTTCCACTCAATGCAACACTTTCTGAAGGGCCGCTGATTCGATTTCTTTCATGAAGTCGATGAAGCGTGTCAAGAATTCTTTGATTCTAAGCCGGCTGAATGGTACTTTGACCAGATCCGAAAGCTTGAAGATCAATGGCAGAAAGTCTTGGAAAATGATGGTCTTTATTTTGACCAATAGTTTTTTGTTTTTTTTTCAAGTAAAATTTCAATTTTTTGCAAGTGTTTTCTGGTAAGCTTAGATTACTTAGCGAGTAAAATTTCAATTTTTTGCAAGTGTTTTCTGGTAAGCTTAGATTACTTGGCGAGTCAAATTTCAATTTTTGCAAGTGTTTACGAAATTGTAGGACAACCTAATAAAAGGATATTTTTAAGAAACAATTTTTACCTAGATTTTCTCGTTTAAATGAGTTGAACAAGTCTTTTATTCCTTAAGAACAAGAAATGGCTGGAGCTGTGACAAAAAAAAACTTCACAAATTCTGTAAAAACTTCCGTTTGTAGGGGCACGGGGCCTACTGCAGACGTGACAGCAGTAGTGTGTTATGGGCAAGAGAGCCTGACGAAAACCGACCCACTTCTACATGGTTTGTATTGAAGATTTTCTTTTCCACTATATTGGTTGGCTATAGAACCCAATCTGTTCATACATTTGAAAAAGAAATGGATACTTACCTTTTGCAAGGGTCTTAGCATGTAAGTAATTGATTAAGTCGACTGGAATTTGAAAATAGCTCGTTTATTCCTTAATCCTGAGTCGCTATCCATTTGTGCCTCCTCAAACAGTTGCCGTTTGCAAAAGTGCGCAGGCGTAAAGAAAATCTTGAATTCAGCAGACTACACAAGATTCGTTAGCGAAAAAACATCACACAATGAGAGATATAAATTGCAGTATTTCTCTTTTGATCTAATATGTAATTTCCTCTGAGAGTGACTTGTTCTTCAGACTTGTCCTCATCGTATGTCCTGTAAATTTAAACTGCCTCTTTCTAATTGTAATTATAAACACCATTTTTTTAATTTTTTGTTACATTTTTCTCGTAGCTCTTACGTTCTATTTTATTTTCAGCATCTTTCTGTAGAAACACGTCTTTGTTATCACGTTTCTTCTCAATCTGTGAGCCAATTGTCCAGCATATAAACGGATAAATACGAGGGTCATTCAATAAATAAGCTGAATTTTTTGGTATAAGGAATTCTAATACACATAAAAGCTTACTTCGTTATTGTTTTTCCTTTACTTCCTTTCAAAGGGATTTAATTTTTTTTGCCAATTGAAAATAAAAGACTTTAAGATTTTTGGAGATTAACAAAGATGGCCGACCACGCGTTTCTCTAAAAACCCTAACGGAAGGGACTCTTTACTCGACCTTTGTTTTACTTCCATCCCAGACTCCTGCACTACCAGGCAACTCTGCCCCCTTGGAAACAGAGGTCAGCTATCATGGTTTTTAGTTGCTGAGTTGAAATTCATTGGACAGTGTCAACTGTGTATGGTGCCACATGTTTCAGCCACAAAAATATCTACAATTGGGCTAAATTGTTTAAAAAAGGACGGAAGTTTTGAGGATGAAGACAGGCCTGAGAGGCCTACAGAAGTGAAGTCTCCTGAGGTTATCGAATCAGTCAATTACCTCATTCAGTCTGACAGAGGGTGACAGTGGATGACATTGCAAGGACTTTGAGCTTATCTGTCGGGACAGCACACAAAATTGACCATGATGACCTTGCCTACTCGAAGGTCAGCTGCAAGGTCTAAAACAGCAGCTGAAATGGTACAGACGATCAAGGAGATGGTGACTGCTCCCTAATCCCCTGGCAGCTCAGACCTTGCCCTTTCAGACTTTCACCTGTTTGGTCCCTTGAAAGCGTTCACGAGAGGCACGAAGTTTGAAAGAGACAATGGAGTCAAAAGTGCTGTGAGCGATTGGCTGAGACATAAGTCCAAAGCTTTTTACTCTGAGGGAATAAGGAGCTGGTGCACAGATGGGAAAATTGTGTGAAACTGATGGAGACTACGATTAAAAATAAAAAAAGTAAGCTTCTATCTATATTAGAAATCCTTATACTGAAAAATTCACCTTATTTATTGAATGACCCTCGTAGAAGTCCTTATACCGAAAAATTCACCTTATTTATTGAATGACCCTCGTAGATGTCCTTATACCGAAAAATTCACCTTATTTATTGAATGACCCTTGTAGAATTCAATACACCGAAAAATTTACCTTATTTATTAAATGACCCTCGTAGAAGTCCTCACACTGAAAAATTCACCTTATTTATTGAATGACCCTCGTAGATGTCCTTATGCCGAAAAATTCACCTTATTTATTAAATGAACCTCGTAAAAGTCTTTATACAAAAAAAAATCACCTTATTTATTGAATGGCCCTGGTAGAACTCCTTATAGCAGAAAATTCACCTTATTCATTGAATGAACATCGTAGATGTCCTTATACCAAAAATTCACCTTATTTATTGAATGACCCTCCTAGAAGTCCTTCTGGCGAAAAATGTACCTTTTTTTTTTCTTTTTCTTTTTAATCATATCACCCCGAGCAAGGCGGTAACGCCATTGATACGCAGGGGGCTACGTAAGAGTGAAAAGATTGGAAAAGAGAAAGACGGAAACCACATCCTAAACATGGAACAAGGGATGATCCTCTTCACCTGTTCAATAGATGTCCTTACAGCAAAACATTCTCCTTATTTATTGAATGACAGTCGTAGAGGTCCTTATACTGAAAATTTCATCTTATTTATTGAATGACCCTAGTATATATATCTTAGTTCAGAACTCTTTACTTAATTTCCAATAAAATATTGTCCTGTTTCTAAATACTTTATTTCCGTCCTTTATTAAAACACTTTCCTCATATTTAAATGCCTATATTTGCTTGACTCTGACGTCCCCAATTCATAACACAGTCCTTAGACTGTTCCTTTTACTAACAAGTACATTTTAGGCTTTCCTTCTCGGTTTGGGCGCCTCGACGTGGTGTAATAGTTAACAAGTTAGTCTCGTTAAATTCTTTACAATTGAGTCGTGTGCTCGATCCTTATTGGGTGTCCGATAGCTTCGGCCTTATGCCACATCTAAGCTGCGCTTACAGAATCACCATTCCTTCTTACGACAATTTCAAGGAAATCTTCCTGCAATATATCAGAGTTAATTTTGCTACATTTGTATCAGTTTAGTCTAGTCTGTATACCTTATGTTGACAAGATAGTTTCCACATATAAAAATACTGATAAGACTTCCACGTTTTTAAGACGGCCTCCTGGTAAATTTAGAAAAAAGGTGCAAAGTCACATTTTTTTGCTTTTTGTTTGGACAACTCGAATGAAAACCAAACTCAGTTTCCATCAAACAAGGTTTAAATCACAGAAATAACAATTTTTATTTAGCTGAAGGATTTCTGAAATTCTAGCTGAAACGTTCATTTATTTTCTTTCTATTTTTATACTATTTTTTTAACTTGAAAGACTGCGGTCTTTCGTCTTTAGTTGTTCTCTCAGTTATGTTCATCCATTTTCCGCGTGTTATTTTCGCTTACTTAACTCGTTCTGGTTTTATTTTTTGACTTTGATTGTGTTATCATCTTTTACGCACAATGTTTGAATCAATCCATGACAGGTTGTCGAAATCTGCAAGTGTACTAGGATATTTTCTTTCTTTGTATTTTCATAAAACTTACCAGATGTCCCTGCCTAGAGGAATATAAATCAAAAGCTACACGAGAAAAAAGAATAGAAAATAAGAATAGAAATGTTAAGAGACACAGAAACTAAACGGGATAGACAGGTAGGAAGAAGGAACTGCAGATGAATGTCTCTATGAAAATGTGAATGATAATACGTTCTTAGATTAAAAAAAAAATAATACATCGATGCAGAAGCAACTTACAGGAATTGATTATGTAACAACCAGCACATAAAGTGAACGCAGAGATAACAACATTATATTACAGAAATTAACAAACATTAATGAAACTTGGTTGTAAACAACCGACAATTTGAAATGATTTGTTTAAACATTATTTTTGATCGATACTCATATTTAAGTAGATATTCTTTTCTTTTAATTAAACAATATGATACATTTATATCTAGTGGTCTGATTATTTACGATAAATGTTTACTACGAAAATGTGCGTCATTTGGAAGGATTCGAACCTGCCACTCCTATCCACATAGGGGAAGCTATCATTTGATCTGGCAACGTCTTAGACCTCTCGACGACGATTATAGGATTAATTAAAATCTCCTTTAGACTGGAGGTCATTCGTGGTCGAGAGGTCTAAGACGTTGCCAGATCAAATGGTAGCTTCCCCTGTGTGGATAGGGGTCGCAGGATTTTAATAAAGATTTATCAGATATAATCAGGCCGGTAGATATGAATAAAGAAATCTGTTTAATTAAAAAACAGAATATCTACTTAAATATGAGTATCGATCAAAAATAATGTTCAAACAATTCATTCCATATATATATTATATTGTTACTATTTATTTACAATTATCTATTATGGTAGATCATTTATTCTGATTAATTGTAATATTGCAATGATTTAATATGGTAATTTATATGTTTCCTATTTACATACAATTACTCAATTATGTTATAATAATAATTAATATATATTTAGTATTTTATTATTTTATTGAAAGATTCTAACTGTTAACATTATGATTTTGAAAAAAAAATACTTTCTGTTTATAAAACGTTCGTTTAAAACTTTTAAACATTATTTGCACTAGAACTTTAAACGTAAATATATTTCGTTTACGATTAATCTATCTAAACTGATTTATAAATGGAACTTTGTCTCTGTGTGTGTCTGTGTTTGTGTGTGTGTCCGTTACCTATAGAATCCAAAACGGCTGAACCGATTTTCTTGAAAATTTACTCAGTTGTACTATAAGCGTCTGCGAGTGTTCTTAGCTAGGTTTTGTGTCGAGGTACACCCGATAAATATCGAAAATCGATAATCGAAAAAATCGGGTTACAGAAGGAGTAGTCCGATTTTAATCAAATTTGGTACAAACATAGACAAAGATATAAGAAACGATATTAAGAAGTTTGATGGTTGCAGTTCTTACAATAGTGCAGAAAATCGATAATACATATATATATATATATATATATATATATATATATACAAAAGGCAAGATGTCTGTGTGTGTGTCTGTTTATTTGCCTATATGTCTGCAGTTTTTCAGTTCTTTTATTTTAGTTTTTGCTTCGAGTTCGGCTCTAAGTAGGTATATTGTTTTTCTTAGTCTCAGCCATGATACTCAGAGGATTATTTTGCCTTCAAAATTCAGTTTACCATGAAAAAAGCTTATTTGATATAGATACCAGGAAATCAAAATTTGACTTACATCCGTTCATTTTTCTTTCGGTCTACGGTTTCGCATTAACTGGAAACAACTATTGCTTTTTAGTTTTTCGTGCCAACGTCCAAAGAGTCTGAGCTCCAGGACCATGGATTAGTTTTAAAGCTTTAATTACACCCGAGCTACGCCGGGCTATACTGCTAGTACTTGTATACGCACACATACATACATGATTCTTTCATGCACATACGTTATTTAAAATAAAAACATCTTTCCATCACTTGACACGTGTATACGTCATTTCACATCTTAATTTTACTGACTCATTGACGCACATATTAGCACATGATTTCTCTCAACGCATACATTCATGACTGATTTCTCTCATTTTATTTAAAAAGATGCATTGGACATATACTTAAAGAGACATATACTTAACGTTTTTTTCTTCTTCGTCATTCAATATTCATTCATTACTTTAACACAAGTGACACGTACCTGGCCAATGAAACTATACCACAATCAACATACTGTCTCTTGAAAATTTAAATCGTTCGTCTTTAATGAATCTCTTATGAGCTTGTTATAAGTGAGACATATCAGATGAAAAACAATTTTTCTTACTTAATCTATTCACACACGCACGCGCACACACACACACACACACACACACACACACACCTATATATATATATGTAAACTAATAAATAAACATATGAGAGTGCACATGCATAGTATTATTATTTTGGTGTCAATAAAACTGTACTGAATGTAATATAAACAGAGATAATTTATATATTAATAGATATACACATTGTCTTACGTTGATAGCACACTATTTTAATATTTAATTTTAATTAAAATTTTTATTTTATTTTATTTATCTAACTGTAATCTTAGAATATTTATATTTTACTCTTGTTATTAAAAAGAGTAAACTAAATTTATAACATTTAACACCCATGAACATCGAGTGAATTTAAAATCAAAACTATTGAACTGTCAGTTTGAAAAACCCACCTGATGAGAACATAACGTATGAAACTCTCTCTCTCTCTCTCTCTCTCTCTCTCTCTATAAGTGAGGCGGATAAATTGTTGTTTAAATTACGCAAAAATAAAAATAGAACTGACTACTGACATGAAAATTAATTGAAAAACTAAAGTGTAAGTTTTACTCAATAAAATTGTTATTGGATTCAACCACGGCCTCCAGTCAATTTCAGAATCTTCTGCAACTCGACCGGAAATTTTCTAGTTTAAATTGCTGAGTGCTGCTAGAATCTTTTCCTTCAGTTCATCTTTGTTGTTACAGTTAGTTTTGTTGGCCTCCCTCTCAATAGTGCCCCACATATAATAATCAAGAAGCTAAAGAGTCAGGTAGCCAGATATAAGGAGTGATGTTGTAGAAGTCAATATCTGACAGACATCAGTGCGTCTTTACTTTTCGTATGGCATTGTGCACAGCCCTGTTTTCAGATGTAAGGTCATTCAGGAAATACCTTCTTAAACCAGAGAAACACGAACATATCCTGCATCTCATGTAGGCCTCCCTGTTGAGTTTGGAGCCCCATAAGAAGATTGATAGAGACATAACATTGCCATCACTAACAATTACTTCAAAGATCATGATGTTGATTGGATATATTATTCAACTTTTTCCAAAGTCGTCTAAAGGCCGAGTTTAAAATCAATGGCAGTATTATTGACAAAATTCACTCTTCGTACTTCAAGATGTGCATTGTGGTGCAGTGGACATCGATTCAGAACGAAAAATCGGGAAGCCGAGTTCGAATTCCAGTTGAATTCGCTGCATTCACTTACGCACAAATAATCTTGGCAACGGTATTAATTCGTCTCTTCCCTCCAGTTATAGTTTACATAATGGGTCAGATTGGATTCTATAGCTTTGGCTGGCAACAACTCTATCGCATAAAGCAATGGCAACATACTGCGGGATAATATTCCGCCTAGACGGTCATGTCTATTTCGAGACATGATCGCCCAAAAGCGTGTATTATGTATGGCACTTAACTGACTTCAAGATATTTCTGTGTAATATTGATACATCTGACAAAAGGAGAAGTCAGTACTGTTTTCATTTTTGCGTAATTCCGACGAAAATTTTTCTCTCTCTTTCTCTCTCTAATATATATATATATATATATATATATATATATATATATATATATATGCGTGTGTTTATATATGTGTGTGCATGTATGTGCGTGTGTGTGTGTGCGTATGGTATTTTCAAATTTGTAAGATATGTATGCGTGTGCTTGTATGTTTGTTCGTGTGTGTCCATGTGCGTGTAGATGGTTTTTGAAAGATATCGTGGTGGAATGGTACGTCAGAACATTTAAAGAAATTCGATTATGTCATCTGTCATGGGCGAATCGTGTCAAACCGGAAATTTCTGTTTTGAAATAATATGCCAATATCTATCTATCTATCTATCTATATATCTATCTATCTATATATATATATATATATATATATATATGAAATGATTTGTTTGAATATTATTTTTGATCGATACGCGTATTTAAGTAGATGTTCTGTTTATATTTAAACAGTATTATATATTTATTTCTACCGGCCTGATTATTTACGATAATTTTTTGTTAAGCAAGTAATCAGGCCGGTAGAAATAAATATATCATACTGTTTAAATATAAACAGAATATCTACTTAAATACGCGTATCGATCAAAAATAATATTCAAACAAATCATTTCAAATTGTCAGTTGTTTATGACCAAGTTTCGTTAAGCTTCGTTAATTTCTGTCACATGTTTATAATATATATATATATATATATATATATATATATATATATATATATAAGTTATGCTTTCACATAATTCGCTGATACATATATATAATGAATAGTTTTAAGTCAGATTTCAATTACATTAGAACAGTGAACCGTTGTATTAGAAAGTGCTGCTCAAAATATATTTGAAGAAAGAAGATTGAATATATAGAGTAATTTTTAGGTAGGGAACATCAGCCGGCTATGCTTTAATGGTTTTGACCTTTTCGGTTTCGTCTTAATTGTAAGTGAAATTATTTACGCAGGTGTCTTTGTAGAGCTGTTGACGTTTGGGCTATTACGAATTACAAGTCATAGTAACTGAGTGTTTGAACCATGTTCACGTGTTAACGTACACTCTCCCAGAAACTGTAACAGATATTCAGTCAGTTAAATGCCATACGTGATACACGCTTTAGGCGATCATGTCTCGAAAGTGATATGACTGACTTGGCAGAATATTATCCCGCAGTAGGTTGCAATTGCTTTTTGAAGTAGACTGGTTGCCAGCCAATGTTTTAGAACCAAATCTGTCCTATAATTTAATCGATAACTGAATGGAAGAGATTGATTAATACCTTGCCCAGGAGTATTCGTGCGTAAGTGAATGCAAGGAATTCAAGTGTAATTCGAAACTCAGCCCTCCGATATCTCGTTCCTAGTCGATATCCGCTACACCACAACACACATAACGGATATTGCATACACAAATATCACTATTTCTAGAAGCAAGGTGCTATCTATGTATAAGACAGTATTCCTGTGTCTACTTCCTCGTATTTTTTTGGAAAACTGGTAATTTTAAAAAGTCTATGCAAACATTCTGTGTAATGGTTTTTGAGAACTGGGTTCCAACAAAATTCCAACGATGTTTTAAAATTATAAACACGCCTCATCACAACATAGATTAATAAACTGAATACAGCAAACAATGCAAAGATCAGATCTCTCAAGCCCCACAAAACTGTCGGTGGGTATTAGCCTAGTTACTTTCACGGGAATGTAAAACACAAAATCTTGTCCCATAATTCAACAAATCCAAACTTCTGTATAAGAATTGGCAAAAACGCCTAAGCTAATGTTACACTCATACTTACCTAGTAGATATAACATTAACATTAACGGATTCCTCGATATATTTAAGTCTAATATATTAAATAATGGAATTGTAGCCATGTTTTCTGTTTAACCCTTTGTTGCATATTGATTACATTTGTAAGCAATGTGCAAGAGAGGTTAGAGAAATGTTACAATTTTAACGAATATGCAAGAAAGGATTAAAAATTATTCACTAATGTTCCTGTCAAAGAAACTAGGGCAATAGTCTTAAAGAACGTCTACAATTCCCGTCTCATAATCACGTGATAGCAGGAGATCAACGAGGCGGATGGAATTAGAAAATACTCTTCGCCACAAAATTAAAAAAATAATAAAACGAAAAAATTGAGTTTAAAGTTTGTCCACTTTCGAATTACCTTAATTATTTGAGATAAACTGTTCACTTTTTTTTAAAGGAAGATAAAGTTATCTACTTTAACATACAAACACAGTGTTATGCTTATTTGATTTTCACATACATGGCAGAAAGTACCTACTTGTACTTAAGGCTTCTCTGCAAAAATATTTTCTTTCCTGCACGACACAATTGACAATTTGCAACCTCTACTGCAACCGGAATTAATTGCAACATATCGCGGATAAATCTTCCGCCAAGTAAGTCAATTTCTCAAAAGAGGCATGATCGCCTAAGCGTGTATCACGTATGGCAATTAACTGACTTACTGATGGCAACAGTTATTCACAAACTGGCACAGGAAAAATAGGTCCACCACTTGGAACGACTCTATTTAATTTCTAGTTGAGTCATGTAGAAAACAAAACTGTCAATAACTCCAGTAAGTCCCAACAACTCCGTTTATACTCGTCATATCGACGAACTTTTCATCGTAGAAAGAAGCCAAGACAAAACAAATGCGCTATTAAAAAAAAAAACATTTTTACTCGACGTATTAGTCGATGCCAACATCCATAAAATGTTCACCTCTTTCTATAAAAAAAAATCCGCTTGAAGAAATTCGTATCTACTCAACTGTAAAAGCGAATGTCCTAGGAGATACGAAATAGCAGTTATAAAAAAATAGAATTTACTGGTACCAAAGAAGTTCTTCTGATATATTCTACAGCGCAAGATGGATAAATTGTCGCCATTTTATAAATTTAATCCATTTTAACCCAGTGTCCTCATTTGAGGGCAGCATAAAAAACTGTAAATAAATAAATAATGGGTATTCATCATTATATAAAACCATTATTATATGTAGGTAGTGAGGACATATTGATTCATCAATTTATGACAAAAAATTCTCAAAAGTTTAATTTAAAACACATGAAACATTCACAGCAAATTTGACAAAAATACACTTCCATAAACAATATTTTCTTGTATTTTGATCTCCGTATGCTGCTTTTAAAAGACTTGTGTGAATAAGAGTTTATTTATATCATGTTTGTCTTATTTCTTAAAATAAATTACATTCATAGGATATATAGCAATATAAAATTTGCTGCCCTCAAATGAGGACACTCGGTTAATGCATAGGCAAAGTACATTAAAAACATGCTCTATGTCACTAGAAGAGAAACAAGCCCCGAACATAACGCGTTTGATGCTGCTAATATTATGTAATGTCAAGGCATTGTCTTGAACATGCTCTGCATTGTCTGGGAGAATCAAGCTTTTTTTTTTCTTAAAATAAAGGATTCTTGAATGTTCCAGTGTGTTTGTAATCCTATTTTATGCTACTGTACTTGAAATCATGTCAAAAATAAAAACAAATATAAAACTTGGCTTAAAATGGGTTAATTACGCGAATTCGCGTTTCTTTCTCTTCGTATTTTGTCGACTGCACAAGGCAGAAAAGCCAGTTTTGCGAAAATGAGCAACCCTGATCCAATTCACGCCGCTAGGTTATTAAGAACGGCATGCAGTACCACTTGGCATTCACACCGGAAGATAAAACAGGAACATTTCAGGTTTTCTTTTTGTATCAATATGTGGACAGTGCAGAGGATTGGAAAGAATTTGAAGATTCTAATCGTGATTACGAAGTTGTTTGCAGTGATCATTAGTAGTGGCGACGTTATGTCTCCATTCGTTTTTCCTATGTCTGGCACAAGGCATACACTGTGTATTTTTTTATTTTTCGACTGCACAGTATAGAATTGTCTGTTGGGCATCGTCTGTAAGAAAAAGAACATCGTGATGCAATTTACTACGCCAGAAATTTAGAAACAACTGACTGTACTGCTTATCATTCGCGACGGAAACTCCTGTAAGAACGTTTCTGAGTGTTTCTCTGTCATCCTGAGTAAAGTTCAATGAATTCAGAAAGGGGGCTGGATGAGTCTGATGGTGATGAAGCGACAATTAGTGATGGCGATATTATATCTTCAGTTATATACCCAGAGGGCGTCGACTCAACACGAAGGGCTACACTAAGTGATTTGAGAATGCAGTGCAGCTCTGGGTCAAGGGGTTCTGGAAGACCCTATCTCTAGCAACAGGCATGCGCACAATGCCGCAGGTGCAGAAGACAATGTCTGCGACCCCACTGGATGAAAACCCCTCCTGTAGTTGGTCACTCGTTTTAGTTAGGGTATTGGCGTAGTAAGATATCTGATTCACCAGTCCTGTCCGAATTGTTAATGCCATCTGTTAAAAAGTTAAAATTGTCTATTCGCAAAACACTTTTATCTAACTAGACGTTCCATTTGTGAACTGGGTGTTGAAAACTATTTTACTACTCCTCCCTACCCCTAAAAAATTCGTCACTTTATCTCATGTCCAGTGGGTAGATTCTATTCAGAGTTCAGAGTTGAATTTCTTCAATGTAAGTCATTTATTGTATTTCTCTATGAGTATTTTTTTTTGCTCAATTGAACGTTCTGCTATTTACAAAAAATAACCGGAGACAAATTTTGGTTGCAACTAGTTTGGACTTTAACTAAGTTGAAATTTTACTTTTTTTATATTGGACTAGATAGACCCTTCTATTGCTCGGTTCACATTCCACCCACATTTCATTGAACAGGTGTAGAGGCTCATCCATTTTTACATGTTCAGGAAGTGGTCTATAGCTCTCTCTTTCCTCTAAGACCTCGGTAATGGTGATTCTGCTATTTTCCTGCGATGTGCGTGGTCGGTGGCAATGTCTCTTCATTGTGAGGGTACCGGGTTAACAGTTCTTTGGTTGCTGCTTCTGACTGGTAATTAGGAGCCCTCCCACTTGCGCAGCATCAAGAGCGGCCCCTCTGATCAACAGTTGCATAATATCGGGGTTCTTGCAGTGCCATGTCGCACATGAATAGGTGTCTTTGCGGGCGCCTTCGGTGGGCAAACCCGAGGCCACATTTTGCTTCAGCCCGCGCCAGTTCCCTTCCAGTGCATGTCGCAGCTAATGACCGTTTGCCTCCTCCACTCGAGGTCTCTCTACAACAACATTAAACATGAACATCCATATTTCTGCTAAAAAAGTTAAACCAGGCAAATTAAAATCACATAAACCTCTTAACATTTCCTTTACTAACATCCACAGTATCCGAACCAATTTCAGTAGCGTTGAATCGTTTTCTCCATCAAAACTCCCCTGATATCCTAGCTCTCTGTGAGACCAATCTCAACCTCCTCAATTCCCTCTTCTGACTTTTCTATCCCTGGTTACCTTACCCTCATCAGAAAGGACTCCATTGTCCACATGCACGAGCTTGGGGTTTACGTCAGTAAACGCCTTCCTCTAGCTAGGATGATTTCACTTGAATCCTCACATCATTCTTATATGTGTTTCCGTCTCTCTCTTCTAAGCTCAGTAAGCTATCACTTCTTTCTCTACCGCTCCCCATCATCTTCCGACTGCTCCTTTCTTGACAGCATCTCCACAATATCAACAAGGCCATTTCCTCTCACCCGTCTGCCTATATATTTGTTTGGCGACTTTAACGCCCGTCTTGCTGAGTGGTTGCATAACTCCGTTAGAGATCTTGCTGGTGTACACACTATGAATTTTTCTGATCTATGCTTTACCTCCAACCCTGACACTTGCAATGCCAAGCAACTCTGCCCTTTTGGAAACTCTGACCATGCATTAATTTCTGCCTCCACCCAACCCAAGAACTTCAGACCGACAGAATATCTTACTGCTACCAAAGAGCTGATTGGGACTCATTCCGCGATTTCCTGTGTGACGTCCCTTGGAATAAAGTATGCAACCTTCCCATTGAAGTCTGTGCGACTGAGGTCTCCTCCTGGGTTATGGCTGGCATCGATGTTTTCATCCCTGCCAGAAAGCTGAGACTTAAATCTCACTCATCCCTCTGCTTCTCCCCTGCCTGCTCAGCTTCCATCGCCCACCGAAATCACTTCATTCGGCTTTAACGGAGTCACGCGTCAGACCATAACAAGCGACATTTTGCCTCGGGTCGCAATGAATGCAATAAGGTTCTTAAAAGTGTTAAGCTAATGTTTGCAGTCAGAATGAAGCAACGCATAGCATCCTGTAAGTTCGGCTCCAAAGACGACTGGAGTCTCTGTAAAAGCGTGCTGAACAGCAGTAAGCCCTCAATCCCCTCTCTAATCAACGAATTTAAGGCCTTCACCTCTTCAACAGCTGAATTATTCGCTCGCGGATTCTCCACTAACTTGGCACTGGACTCGTCTGGAGTATCTGTACCCGACTTCCCTCTCCGAACCCAGGCCTAACTGACTGACATACTAATTACTCCCTCGGTGGTCTCCAAAATAATTTCTAAGCTTGACCCCCATAAGCCGAGCGGTGGCGACGGAATACCCATCATTGTCTTATAGAAATGTGCTCCTGTACTCTCCTTCCTTCTCTCTGAACTCTATAACTTCTGCCTCTCTGCTTCTTGCTTTCCTGCCTCCTGGAAATCCTCCTCCGTGGTTCCTATTTATAAAAACATTGCAGAATCCTCTGACTACGCTAATTATCGTCCTATCAGCCTCCTACCGATATTTGGCAAAGTATTAGAAGCCATCATAAACGCCGAGGTGGTAAAACACCTTACAGCCCACAGACTCTTCTCTGACAAATAGTATGGCTTCTGCTTTACCAGGTCTGCTGCTGATATGCACACGACCATCACTGAGTATATACACCAGACCCTCGACAAAAACGACAATGACCGAACTGTTTCCTTTGACAGAATCTGGCATGCTGACCTTTATGCAAGCTGCAGGATTATGGTTTAACTTGACAGTTGTTTGACCTAATCCAGTCCTTCCTTTTAAATCGTACAGTATTGAACGGACACGCCTCCCAATATTATCACATGAATGCGGGTGACCCTCAAGGCTCTATTCTAGGACCCACGCTTTTCCTTATCTATATTAACAATCTCCCTTATGTAATAAGATTCCAAGTGGAATGCTAGCGACACTACGGTTTACTCTCGTCTCGATCAAAGGTCTACCGAGGCTGACAAAGCAAACCTCGCTGTCAAGCTTGAAAAGAACCTAACAATCTGTGGTGGACTGAGGTAAGAAATGGCTCGTTAAATTTAATGCTTCCACAACGAAGCTGCTATCTAATAACCACCACAGACAATCGTTCCTCCCACCCATTAAAATGGATTAGTCTTCTCTCTCTGAAATTAAAACGCTGCGTCTCATCGTATTAACTCTCTCATCAGACCTCAAGTGGAATAATTATATAGAATCCATGGCTAAAACCGCTGCTAAGAAAGTCGGTTCTCTGTGTAGGGCCAGGAAGTTTTTCGCTTCCCAAACTATCCTACACATATACAAATCTACCATCCGCCCATGCATTGAGTATTGCTGCCATATCTGGTCGGGTGCTTCTGTTATCCACATAGGTGTCCTCGATCAAATCCGACGGAGAATCTGTAATGTGATCGATCCCGACTTGGCAGCTAATATATATATATTATAATGTATCGAGGCAGCAAATAATTTTCTAAACATATACTGTTAAATATAAGAAATAATGAATGTCTATTATGTTTAATCATGAGCCGTTCTAAACATCGTATTTTAGCTTTAATTTCACTTGAAAATAAAGACAAAAATTCTCCGACATTTGAATAATTTTTTAAGTTGATTCTAAGCGTTCGGATCACATGAGCCATCTTCATAGAAGTTATAAGGACGGTAACACATAAACATCCACCATCAGCGACGATTTCATCTTGTGTTGACATAAAACTCCGCCAAGCAACAGCAATGGTTACCAAAAATAACAAACGCAGTTCGCAATTTTGCAATGAGGTTCTATGACATCACACCTCGTGACAGCGCTAAATGACGAACAGAACAATATATTCAAATGCAATGTAATATGTTATGACCAGATTTTATTAAGTTGGGTTGTTTGGATTTAATGTAAACAGCCTCCAATATCTGAAGCTTCTTTTTACTGTCTGTATGTGTGAGAATTATTGTATTATTGACTAAAATATATCTGATATTACCTACATGGTATAGTTTTTCTGAGAAATGTTGTTTAATTTGTACTCTGATCAAAATGGAGACAGGTAAGTGTACGGGAGAGCGTGGTTGTAGTAAAATCAATATATGTAGCGAGTTTATTATTAGTACCAGAGATACAATCTCTGAAAGGCCATGTAAATTGATACACTACATTTGTTTTTTGAAGAGAATTTAGTTTAGTGCTTGTAGGGTTATTATAGACTATGAGGTCAATTGTTTTGATTTTCTTTATAAATGTATATATATATATAAATGTATGTGTACATATATATATATATGTATATATATATATATATATATTTATAAATGTATATATATATGTATATTTATATATATATAAACGTATATCTATATATATGCATATATATACATATACATTTATATGTAAATAAATGTATATATATATGTATATATATATGTATATCTATATCTCTAGATAAATGTATATCTATATATATATGTGTATATATATATATATATATATATACATTTACATATATATATATATATAACTGCATATATATATATATATATATTTAAATGTATATATATATAGATGTATATATATATATATATATACATATATATACGTATATATATATATAAACGCAAACTTATCACTATACTCGTTTCGAAAAAAACCCTTCGCGTATATACGCGGAAGAAAAAAATTCTTGTAAAAAAAGAAATAGCTAAGAACATGAACATCAGCCAAAACGATTTGAACCGACCCAGAACGTAGCCCAAAGAAAAAACCAGAGACGAGTAATCAATAACAAAAAAGCGCTCAATACTTACGCAGAGCAGAATAAGTAAATTAACCTAGTGAGCCAACAAACCTATCAAGGTTTCACCTAAACGGATCTTCAGTGAGCCAGCATTCCCTGAAGATCCGTTTAGGTGAAACCTTGGTATGTTTGTTGGCTCACTAAGTTAATTTACTTGCATATATATATATATATATATATATATATATATATATATATATATATATATATATATAAGAAAAATTAAGGCTTCATCATTTTTTCATGTTATTTTTTCACATATAACGAGGCTTTATATATGAGAGGATTTCAAAAGCCGCTTTTTTTATGACGAATCCTTAATAATTAAGTTTAAACAACTAAATTTAAATAGAATGATTAGGCTTACTTCTAAATTAAATTTTAAAATTTTATATTGTATTATATTTGTATTATATTTGTTTTGTTGATTGTATAATTAATATAATTTTGTTTCTATAGTGGTGTGAGTATTTTGTGATCACAACAGATTAACTATTATCTCTTAAATATATTTTTAATTTTTTTAGACACCAATTCCTTTCACTGTTAATTTATATTTTTTATTTATTTCTATTTATTTTTATTTTCTTCTAACATCTTTTCTTTCTATTTTAAATTTATTCCTCTCTTCTTTCTTCTTCATTTTTCGTTTACGCTTTAAGTTACTTACCCTTTCTCTTTAACGATCTCTCTCTCTCTCGCTCTCTCTCTATCTCTCTCTCTCTCTCACTCTCTGTCTCTCTCGCTCTCTCTCATATAATCCACTTTCTTTACGTTTCCAATCTACGGGTCTGCAATATGTTGCGTATATATATGCTTATGTATGAATATGTGTTTGTGTTCACCGAACTGATGCCTTTTTTTTCTTAAATGTTCTCTTTTAAGGAGGCGACTGTTATTTTTATTTTTATTTTTTGTAGGTCTTTGTGAATCTCATTCGTGTAAAATCCTTTGAAATAAACATATAAAATAAAAAGACGGAAGCTGATGATGGTCCGCCTGAAATAGGCCTACCCTTCCGATTTACCATGAAATAACGTGTCTGCCTTAAATTGTCTCATATTTGCTCAATATGTATTTATATACATATATATTTAGAGCTCTCTTATAGAGTTATCCTACCACTGCATGTACAGCATACCCCTTTGGATTCTTCTATACCCACACAGCATGCTGATATATATATATATATATATATATATATATATATATATATATACTGTATCATATGCAATCCAGGACGCAGCTTCCTGTGGTGAATGATAATTTATAGAATGTGTTTCTAGTATTTTGAGTTTTTCTTTGTATTGAGTAAATATAGTAATTTGGTAATATTCACGAATACTTTTTTATATTGATTGTTGTATTTTTGAGGTTCAAAATGAGCTGGTCAATATGTGCACTAATCTCATAGAGTTCATGGAGATTTGACTCGTCACATATCACGAATTTCACAGATATTTGACACGTGACATCTAGCACATGAGCGCTGGACGTAAGAAGTTAATGCTGTTTTTTTTCTAATGACATTTTTTTTAATTCATAGACAAAATTATTTTTACACAGAGGACATTTATATATATATATATATATATATATATATATATATATATATATAAGTATAGGGTAGGTATGAATGGAATAATATTAAGTATCCAAAGTAACACTATTCTTAAAAAAGTACTAAATAAACCTAATAATATTTATTCATAAATTATAACATGAATATGTTATAATATCACTACAAATGTAGTTATTTTGTTTCGACACTTCTTGATGAGACACAAGCAGTGTCGAAACAAAATAGCTATATTTGTAGTGATATTATAACATTCATGTTGTAATTTATGAATATATTTATGTATATATATGTATATATATATATATGTGTGTGTATATTACGAAAAGTTCCAGATTGCTGAAATTCGCTCACAACCGACGTATCTTAGTTGATTTGTTCAAATATAAATTTTATAGATACTCATATTTGAGTAAATACGGCTGTTTATATCAAGGAATATATATATATATATATATATATATATATATATATATATATATATATATAACCCTGTAACATAGTCGTGGGTTATATACCCCACGACCGTGTTACCAGTACTATTTCCGCTATGTGTCCAGTCCGTAAACTCACGACGGCAATCCCAGACAGATCTGACGCCGGTACCTTTTTCTTTCATCATTCTTTCTTCTTGTTTTTTATTTTTATTTTCATCTTTATATTTTCTTTTTATCTTTCTCTTCAGTTAAATAAAATGCTTATTCATGTAAAATGGAAGTTTAATTGTAAGGTCTGATGAAATGAGCTAATTAGCTCATAGAAATGAAATATGGTTTATAACAACCTGGAATGACATATTGAGTTTTCCTTTAACTATATATGAAACATTTAACCAATCTTCTTGGTTCTAGATAAAGATGACTGTTTTAGTGTTCCTTATAATACCTTATCCATCTTTTGTTAAATCCGAATAATTTGTGATGAATTCTGATGCCAAAGTATAAAAGATCCATGGAAATTGATGATTACTTATTGACTATGTGGAATTAGATTAAAGAAGAATTGACTTTATCTTTTTAATGGCAAAACCAGTTGATGAAAACAGCTGGATCATAAGTTTCTCTTTGATGTCTTTATTCATTTTTCTGGAAGAACTTTACTGATTTTTCCAATTTCTAGCCTGATGGGGTTGATGATACATGTTCTTTTTATATGTATCTTCCGCAGACATATAAAACGTGTCACTTTTACATGAGATAATTTAACAACTCATATTTATACGCCATAAATGTTAAATATTATTGTAAAACCTAATTGTCAATTTTGATTGAGTAATACAGACAAACCATAATCATATTGTTTCATTTCCTCCAAACATTCCCCTCTAATATTTTCGAAATAGCCATTAATTCATTTTATATTTTCGAAAACCATTTTTATCATTTGATGAAAATATCACCGGAAGAAGGACTATAGTATTCATAAACATTAAATAATTGCAGTAATATAATGCTTTTATAAACCATTGTCTGCACAAAATTACAATCAATTTTAAGCTCGGCTCAGTATTGAGCACGTTTTATAAAATTAAAAGCAAAACAGTAGATTTGAATCCATCTGTTCTTTCACTTCCATATATATATATATATATATAGATAGATAGATAGATAGATAGATAGATAGATAGATAATATATATATATATATATATATATATATATATATATATATAGATAGATAGATAGATAGATAGATATTTATATATATATATATATATATATATAAAGAGAGAGATACAATCACACTGAAAACGATAGATGGATAGATTGATAGAAAAAACTGAGAACGATCGATCAATATATAAAGACAGATGTGAACATATATATATATGTATGTATATATGTATATATATATGTATATATATATATGTGAATATATGTATACACACATATATATGCGTGTGTGTATACATATATAGATAGAGATTGATAAAGTCTCAGATAGATAGATAGATAGATAGATAGATAGATAGATAGATAGATAGATAGATATAAACAGATTGGATATGCATAAGCATAGACAGTTTGATATATTAAGATTGCCTAAATTTGTACATGGATCCCTAATACGCAAATTAGATTAAGCTTTTAATTTGTCAAGTCGCTGAGTAAAATAAATTATTTAATCCACCGAGGAAATTACCTGAAAGCCTCATCAAGTATGTGTCTATCAGGGAAGGAAGTACACATCTCTATAAATAAATGCGAACAAAAGTTGACACGTCTTTCATTAAATAAATAAAAGACGCTTTGCAAACATTACAGAGCGTAATGGTTATTCTTTAAGTCTAATCGACTCCACGGATTTCTAATGCTTCATTTCACAGTGAAGTAGACAATTTCTATTTAGAATATAATGAAAAGGCTGTTTAATAGTCTCAGATATTTTTGCCTCAAATCAAACTTTAAACAAACTAACAGAAAGAGTGTTTCTTTAAAAATATTATCCAAACAAAACATATATTTGTTTCTCAAACACTGCATTGCCAATACCAATGCTAATCGACAACTCAAAAATAAAAAACAAAACAAATACTAAAAATTATATATATATATATATATATATATATATATATATATATATATATATATAGGGGTATATATATATAAAGAGAGAGAAAACGCATAAAATAAAAAGGTACACAAGAATAGAGAATGTTTGCAGTATTTATTTCGGAGAACACAATCCGGGAGGCTGCGTAGATTACGATTGCACACGAAGGGACATGAGTTGATAGAAAGAGAGTGTAAGAAAGAGGAAGAGATCTGATTTACCAACCACTCATGAACTCATCACAAATGCATTTTTCCCATCTACAATATTCAACATATAAAACCTTTTTCTTGTTTTTTGTTTTTAATTATTCCACCCCAAATAACACGATAAACTCACTAAGTTTCATGAAAATTGAATAAAACTGAGAATGGACTATAAAAAAAGAATCAATAATCAGAAAGACAAGATATTAAAAAAGACGTTCCATTAAAGTCATTGAAGAGGAGATGCAATATCAGGACTTGTATGATTGCCGATTGTTCTTTAGACTTTTCAAAAATCCCTTCATACATATTAGCAACAGCTGATCAGAGGTGCCATAAATATTCCATACACCAATAGACTTGTTAACGTACAAGATAAATACAGATGAGAAAGATTGTCTAGCGCGACAGTGAAACAAATTTCTGAGCATTGTTCCAGTTCAAATAAACGTTCCGCCTGAAATTTCATCGTGATTATTTTGAAAAAATCGGTTTAATAAATGTCTTAAAACATTTTCTTCTATGTGCCTTGTTCTTTCCGGACGTAGGCGATCATGGCCTTTCACGTCTACCTATCCCTGGTGGCTTTTAGCAGACTTTCTTCTGTAACATCTCGCAAACCCCGTTCTGTCATCCACCTGATCAGGCCCTTCAAATAGATTATCCGCTTTCATTCTCTGTCTTTTTCCCTCTATCTAACCTGTTAGTATCAGGATCTCGAAGCCCTCTTTTTCTCATTGCCTGTTCCAGGAACTTCAGTTGTCTCTTCCTGATGGTCAATATTTATTTCCTTTTCGTTTCCATTCTTTCCAACACCTCATCATTGCTCACATGCTCGGTCAAGGATATCCACAGCATCCTTCTGTAAAACCACATTTCGGCTGCTTCAAGTTTTCCCTTCATCTTTGTTGATATTGTACAACATTCACTGCCATATTGAAGAACTGACATCACATAACAATCTAGTACTCTCCTCTTTTTTTTAGTGAAAATTTATTGTGTGTTAATACTTTACTCAGCTTCTGGAACGCGTCTTTTGCCATGCCAATTCGCCTTCGGATCGCTGTCTCGCACTTTCCACCTTCTGTTAGAACACGTCCCAGATATTTAAATTTGTTATTTGCTTGATAAAAAGAACGCGTTAAAGAATCACTTATATCAACCAACAAAAAATAACCGAAGTGAATTTAAACTAAACAATTAAATCGAATCTTTTAAATTCAACATTTATTTCTTTTATAGCGTGCGTTGAAATATCAAAGATGTTGCAGGTGTTTCATTCTATTGATTAGGAGTGAGTATAAACATGAAAACATTTTAGATTTAAACTTAATAAATTTCTAACTATTTTTCATTTGTTTTACTATTTATTATCATTTACCTTTTTATGTGCTTCGTGGTGCAGTGGATATCCGCTCGGAACGAGAAATCGTGGAGCCGAGTTCGAATTCTAGTTGAATTCATTGCATTCACTTACGCTCAAATACCCTTGAGAAAGGTATTAATCCGTCTCTTCCTTCCAGTTATGTGATAAATAACAGGACAGATTGGGTTCTATGGCCTTGGCTAGCAACCAATCTACCGCAGAAAGCAATGGCAACATACTGCGGGATAATCTTCTGCCCAATCAGTCATGTCTCTTTCGAGACATGATCGCCCAAGCGTGTTTCACGTATGGCACTTAACTGACTGACTGACCTTTTTATGATAAACTGTAAGAAAACCGAATGCATGGTCATCAGTAAAAAGGGCAGCCCAAAATGCCAAATACTTGTAGGGAATACTAAAATCAAGCCAGTACAAAAATTTAAATACCTGGGAAGTGTTCTAAAAAAAGGAAAGTGCGACACAGAGGTCCGAAGGCGAATTGGCATGGTGAAGAAAGCATTCCAGAAGTTGAGTAAAGTATTATGAAACAGGACAATTTCGCTAGAAACAAAGAAGAGAGTAATGGAATGCTATGTGGTGTCTGTTCTTTAATATGACAGTGAATTCTGGAAATATCATCGAAGACGAAGGAAAAACTTGAAACAACTGATATGTTGTTCTACAGCAGGATGCTGCGAATATCATGGATCGAGCATGTGAGCAATGATGAGGTTTTGGAAAGGACGGGAACAAAAAGGAAATTAATACTGAGCATCAGGAAGAGAGAGCTAAAGTTCCTGGAACATGCAATGAGGCGGATGGCTTGGAGAACCTGATACGGAACGAGGGTTGCGTGGAGTAACAGAAAGAATGTTCGAAGAGATACCAGGGATACGGAGACGTGGAAGGCCCCGATCAGCGTCATTCATTCATATGGAAGCAGCGAGAAAGACAAAACTAAAATGTAACTTCAACTTCAAATCGACCCGGAGATAAAGAAACAGGTTACATAGAAGAAAAATTAACAGTTTTAATTACTGGTTGTTCATTTTAATTGCAAATGTATTTCAGATTTTTCACTTTTCCTATCAACGTATTACCCTGAGGACACAGCTTTGGATTTTTAACATTGTGCCGTTTTAACTGGTTGATTTAATGACGATTCATTTCACATAAAAAAAAAAAATATTTCTGATTGTTCATTTTGCCAACAAATGTATTCCTTGGGAAAGTCTCAGATTATAGCATTGATATTGACATTTTTTCTCATTGGCTGTTTAACTGCAAATCTATTTCTCTTTGTTTATTTTCCTTACAAATGTATTTAAACGAGAAAGACTCAGATTTAGAGTTATAATATTATTGGTGGGTTTTAAAAGCTTTAATTTTTCATTGTTCATGTTTCTTACAAATGTTGGTCGGTTGTTTTGTTTTTATGGTATATCAACCTCGGCGGGTCATTTATTGACAACTAAATTTTATTTATTTATTGCTGGTAATACCTATTGATTGTTGTTTTTTTATATATAAGTTTTGCGTCTAGTAATACTTTTTTCTTTTCGAGTATCAAAATTCGTTGGGATTTATTTTTAAGGGCAGAGTCGCCAAGTCCTACCCTGTTATTTAACCTATAACTGGAGGGAAGGGACGGATTAATACCTTTCCCAAGGGTACCAGTGCTTAAGTGAATGCAGAGTATTCAACTTGAATTCGAACTCGGCTCAGCGATTTCTCTTTCCGAGCCGATATCCACTGAATCACGACGCACATCCGTCACTAAACGCTTACAGAACCTGGTATTCCCAAGCGGTCACCCATCTAAGTACTGATCGGACTCAACGTTGCTTAACTTCGGTGATCGAGCTAGAACGGGTGTTCTCAACGTGATATGGCCGTAAGCCTCTAATAAATGTATTTAACCCAGAAATGCTCACATTTAGAGATTTAATATTATTGGTGGGTGTTAAAAGGTTTAATTTCTCATTGCTCATTTTAATTACAAATTATTTATTATTGTTCATTTTACTTTCAAATGGGAACGAATATTTAGAGCTTTAATATTGTGGCATATTGACAGGTAGAATTTCTCATTCGTCATTTGACCTACAATTATATTACTGATAGTTCTTTTTACTTTCAAATGTATTTCCCTGAAAAGGACTCAGATTTGAAACATTGATATTATTGGTTATTGATAGTTTTCATTTCTGATTGTTAATTTTACCTATAAATGTATTCCCCATTGTTCATTTAACCTATAAATTTATTTTTCTGAGGAGGATTCAGATTTGCACCTTTGATATTGTGGAGTATTGATAAGTTTAATTACTGATCGTTCATATTCAGAAGTTTGTGGTGCGATGAATGAGAAATCGGAGAGCCGAGTTCGAATTCCAGTCGACATACGTTTCATTCGCTTACCGATATCACTAGGAAAAGTATTAATCCAACTCTTCTCTCTCTCTCTCTCCAGCTGTGAGTTGAATAGCAAGGCAGATTGGGGTCTCTATCCCTCGTTTGCGACTTGCTATCGCAGAAAGTAGTGATAAACTAATGCGTAAAAATATTTTGCCTAGTTAGTCATGTCTTGAAAGAGACACGGTCGGCCAAGCGTTTATCACAGCTGGCACTTAACTGAGTGACACGTTTGTTTTTTGGTGGTTCATTTTACCTACAAATGAATTTTTTTCAGAAGAGGACTCATATTTAGAGCTTCAATATTGTTAGATATAGTAGATTTAATTACTGATTTTTCATTTTACATACAAAATTATTCCGGTAACGTAATTTTCATCATTTGGTATGTGTTATATATTCTGCAGAAAAAAATGGCAAAAAACAAAAAAATTAAAAATTAAAAAAAAAGTTGATCAGTTTGGTCATCTCTCACAATAAATTTACAAAACATTAATTAATTATTCTAACTGATCAAAACAATTTACAGGTGTAAAGCGAACACAATACCCCACCTCCCAAGCTTTTTACACTGTAAAAGGGTTTATCTCTGAAATGTAATAACTTTTCTTTTTGGTATTGATTGTTAAAGGCTCGGTAAATTTCCTCTTTCTCGCCGACGTTCGTTGTTCGGGCGTATGTTGCGGTGTGGGGAGGTGCTCGAGGTCAAATGTGTTGTAAATGATCTCGATGGGTTTTTTCACTTCATCCTGTGTACTGTTAGGCCGTCTTCCATTCTTGTCAATGTCCGAGATACTTTATTTCATTCATATGAAAATCACATTTCAGTTCAATTATCTCGAACCCGAAATACTGATTTTTTTCAAAAACCTTGTGGATCTGTTTGCGATGTTCCTCGGTAGATTTGCTTGCTATCACAATGTCATCCAGGTAGGCACACTCGAAATCAATACCGCCCAGCATGTTATCCATGACCTGCTGAAATATTGCAGGTGCAACCTTGACCCCGAATGCTAATCTATCAAACTTGTAAAAACCCCTGTGGGTGTTGATACATAGAAGTTTTCCGCACTCCTCCTCAATAGAGATTTGCAGGTATGCATCGCTTAAGTTCAATTTGGAAAATATTTCCCCGCCATTCAGTTTATTAAATACCTCCTCCAGGGGAGGAGGTGATGTTAATATTTTAGAGCCGCGTTGTTGCCCGTTGAGAAATCCACAGAGACGCGAATTTGGTTGGACTTTTTTCTTACATATACAGCAGGGGCAGCGCATTCGCTAAAACTCACTTTGGACACTATACCGGCATTTTCTAGTCGGTCTAATTCTTCGTTTATTTTTTTACTGACGCAAATGGGACATTTCGTTTTCTTTTGGACACGGGTTGAACGTTTTCTTTCAGCTCCAATCTGACTATTGTCTTTGTATATTTTCCCATCCCCGCCGAGAAAACTTCGGGAACCTTTTCTTTTAATTCGTCCTTAAGGTCTTGGGTGTCCGTTGTCATATTTTCCACCTTTTGGCAAAAACTGTTGATTGGTTAGTCCCACAACATAAACCGTAGCATCCAATTAGTTCTAAATAAATTCTCAGAGATTTTATGGACAAAAACTTTTAGTTTCTCTTTGATATCTTTTAGTGTTACAGGTAGCATTAGCTCACCTTCAAATTTGTTTTTTCCTGTTACTGCACGAGCTGTTTTGTTTACCTGTTTCATAGTTGTTTTTTTTTCCTCTAAGTGTAAATATTAATAATTGAGAGATCCGAGCCAGAATCTAGTTGCAGCCTAACTTTTGTGTTTAGCATGTTGACTGCGACATATTTTCGTAGATTCTTATCTACTTTTTCATTTGATCTAGTTTGCCTAACTGTTTTTGCTGTTCCCTTTTTCTAAGGTGCGCCTCTTTTTGGCCAAATTTGCCACAATGATTACATATCTTGTTTCGATAGAAGCAGTCAGCCGCCTAATGTTGTCCACCACAACGCCCGCATGGGCTTGTGAGTAATCTTTGTTTCTGAAAGGGTCGTCTAATTTTAGATGTTGAATGGGCATACTCTTTGCTTTCTCTACTTTTTCCAGGGGAGTAATTTTTGGGCTTGTACTTAATTCTCCTAACATACGATATGCCTGATTTCTTGATGTTTTTGGAATCACTTTTAACACTGAATACTCGCTGGCAATCTTCAGCCAGTTATCGCAGTGTGAGACCTGGTTCGCTTTCTTGTCTTGATAGAACTCTCCGTATTATGTCCGAGATTTGTTTGCGGAGTGTCAAACTTGAGCATTTATTAAGCATTTGAAATCGTCGGCTGACAATTCTGCTAATCGAAAATCGTCACAGTACATATTTACACTGGAGACAAATGTAAGATAATCCTCGTCATCCCGTTTTGGCAAGTGAAACACTTCCATTTTTTGTGAAATAGTGTTGTATTAGGGCTAAATAACTCAGACAAAAGTTTAACCTCGCCGACAACCCCGCGCATTTAAAGATATCATGAAGTCGTTGAAAAATAAGTGGAATTTTGTTAATAGAACTGGATATTATATCATATTTGTGAGAAAAAATGTTAATTTTTCATGTTAAAATAGGAAGTTATTAAAAGGAAATGAATAACAAGAATTCATAGAAATTAATGTTTAATTAGAAATTTAAGGGTACCAAGAGTTGTAGAAAATATTCGTAGTAGAAATTTGTCAAAGAGTAAATGCGTACGTATGTATGTATGTATGTATTCAGTAGGAATGTCTTTGGATGGAGTAAAAGATGTAACAGAAATCAGTACACGAGAAGGAAAGAAAAAGAGAACAAGGTGTGAGTGACCTTATCTCCGGGTCGATTGAAGTTGAAGTTACATTTTAGTTTTGTCTTTCTCGCTGCTTCCATATGAATGAATGACGCTGATCGGGGCCTATTATTGTCATTAGATTTTTTCGCACTGACTCGCGAAGTCCTCAAGTCTTTCAAGTCGATTCCAATAGTCAAAACTCAATTTAACATTTACATGCGAAATCTAGTTTCGACTTTAAGCACATGGTTAATCTTTTTTCTATTTGGGAAAAACCAGGATTTCACACGTCATGGCAAATGTTTGTAAAAGTGAAGAAGAAGAAGGTTGATTTTAATTCTTAATTTGCTATTCACTACAGCATAACGTAAAGAGACTCGTATTTAATTATAGAAAGGATTACGTGTAAATATGACCAATGATAAAATTATCAACTTGACTGGAGAAAAAAATGTAAAAAAGATGTGAGGAAGAACACCAATGAATTTACGGCGTTATTAAAAAATTCAATAAACAAAGAAATTGCAAAAACTATTATTTAATACAGTGATTTGTGGGTAACAATCCAAACCTGGTTATCACGGCCGACAATACACTAGTCATATACATCGTCACAATTTTTGATGCATTTCTATATCTAGTGATCAGATTTCTTAACTATTCGCCTCTCATATTGTTGTGGGATCTCCCCTTTTTGTATATAATAATGGACTCGACTGAGTGTACATATAATCCTGCCATATAGAAAACAGCGGTTGAATTTGGAATCTCAGTTGTAGTTGCAGGATCACAGTGGAGAGTAATCGTAGAGATCCGTTACAGTTATCGAAGAGTTCCGACAGATACCGAAGTTACCCAGAGACCAGAGTAGATCTGAGCTCCACCCAGCTAGAATAAGTTAGCCATACATACTATTTCACTTCAAGACTTGTATATATTTATTTCTACTAATAGTATTCCTTAATTGATTAACCCGCGTTCCACTTTCTATATTACGTTCAATATAACCTACTTTCTATCTCCATACCGGTTTTTGTTGTTTGTTATTTTGACGGTTCCTCCTCCGGAATCAACAACAATAGACATGTCGAAATTTCTGTCTGGTTTTTAATCTTGGTTTTTTCTTTGTTTTGTTTTGAAAGGATTGGGAATTTTTTTAGTTTCGTTGACATTTTTTACCTTCATTTTATTCAAATTACTTGAAGGAAAAATACTATTTCCCACTGAATATGGTTTGAATTTTTGCGAATATCTCACGAAAGATTCTATTTCATTGCTCCCTAACAGTTCTTTTCCTTCTATTTCCCACCTCACTCACTCTCTTTCTCTTTATATATATATATATATATATATATATATATATATATATATATATATACTGTATCGAGGCACTTAGGTAATATCAAACAGACTTTAGTCAACAATACAATAATCCTCACTCATACACACAGTAAAAAGAAACTTCAGATACTGGAGGCCATCTACATTAAATCCAAACAACCCACACTTAAGTAAATCGCGTTTAAATCTGGTCATAACACATTACATTGCATTTAAATATATGGTTCTGTTAACATTTCGGGCTCTCCCACGATGTGACGTCATAGAACCGCATTACAAATTTACGAACTGCGTTTGCTATTTTTGGTAACTGCTATCGTTGCTTAGCAAAGTTTTATGTCAACACAAGATATAATTGTCGCTGATGGTAGATGTTTTATGTTAACCTCCTTGTAACCTACTTTTCTATTTCCAAATCTGTTTTTACTGTTTAATATTTGGTGTGGTTCCTCATCCGGAATCCACAACAAATATTTACAAACTTATATACCTTTCCCAACCAACTTCTCTGTTTTCTTTTTTCTTTATATTTTAATTCAGGAAAAATTAATTCAGTTGATGTTATTAAAAAAATTATAAAATCAGACATTTGCATGTTTTCTAAATGTTTTCTTCTCGTTTTATTATTTTATAACCGGGAATTGTATTTTACTTTGTACTGCCCGCTGCATATTGACTTATTTTCTCGGATCTTTGCGTAGCTTAGTAACATCGTTGGGGTTATTTTATGCTTTCGGATATCGATTCGTGTTCAGTCGAAACTCACTGATTGAAACCGGTCTGTTACGGTTTACTTCATGTTGGACTAATTATCAATATACTGGAATTAAAATCGTTTTCGGTTCGGTATCCAAATCCCCATTTTTATCCTAGTGAATACAAATAAACAGCGTCTTCGCCAATGTCGCTATCCTTGTTAGCGTAGCCCAGAGCACATGTCAAACATTGTGAATTTTTAACATTGATAGCACAGGATTGTTTGCATGCAATCTTGCAAGGGAATGTTCAATTGCTATCTTACAAGAAACTTCCAATTTCTCCTACATCATCCCCAGAAGACTTATCTAGAAAGGTTTTAGATGATAATGTTACAATACTCCATTAATCAGAGATGCAGTGCGTGGGATTGTAGCTTGATAACCCGAAACACATCGCCAGACTAATTAGTAATAAACACTTCTGTAGTTAAGTCACGTTCAGTCAACTCGTAGCAAAACTATCGATAAATTATTGCTATTAAGTCCCAACAAATTGAGTCGATTCTACTTCTATCTTTAATGTAGATTTGGGACTCGTGTGATCATAGATCGCAACAACGTCCCATCATTTGTAATGTTTAACAACGTTTATTTTTTACAATCCTTTTCTCTCGCCCATATATATATGATTAGTCTTCCCAATGTCAAATTTTCCTAGCTTTCCTTATGTGTCCCAGAAATGTCGAAAGTTTTTATCTTATTTTAAATATTTCCTTTGTTTTTATATTACTCAACACTTCCTCGTTGATTACCTGATCCATCTCGGATATTTTCAGTAATTTACATTGAACCACATTCGTGTTGACACAATTTTGTGGGGCTTTCCCTTTTCCTAAAAATGGACTCGTCCAGAGTATACTTATACTACTGCTATAGAAGCGAGACTAGAGAATTCCGCGTTTTCTCGCGTGAAGGCCTTTGACATTGTCAGCACTCTGCAATCGGGCGTAGAACATTAACCCAGTCGTGGCTCCGCCGAAGGGTAGATTCACAACTGGGCAACATTAGACAGATATTTTTGGCTGGGCTATATGGCCCGAGAAATACTGAATACCGCGTTTTCACCAAGAGTAACCGGAGAATACGAGAGTCTAGAGAGAGATTAGCAGTTACTACAAAGAAGTTCATAGTAGCTCTGTGCTCCATTCAACGAGAAGATTATTACGCAGTAGCCGTCAGCTTCCGACGCAGACATAATGAGTATACTACAGCTTCATTTCCAGAGATTTGTACATATACTTTTTACTAACCCGCGTTCCTGGACTACAAATCTTCATTCAAGTCTGTATCATTACGATAATACACTTATTTTTTATCTCAATTAATGGTCGTTGTTCATTTATTTGTGCGGTTCCCATTCCCGGGATCCACAACACTCAACGTTGTCTCTTTTGATTATGTCTATGATTCACTATCATATAAATGGTCTGATATTAAAAGGTCATTTAAAAACTCTTTTCTTTGTTTCTAACGAACTGTTTCTTTTTCTTAAAACTTTTAAAGTGTATTTCTGTGTCGATTTTCCTGTCTTCTTTTATCTTCAAATACATGCTAAAATACTAAATATATATATATATATATATACACATATATATATATATATATAAATATAAATAAATATATATATATATATATATATATATATATATATATATATTAAATCTGTACCGTAACTGAATGCATTGGGTTTATTTATGTGGCCGGGTCTATAAAAAAATAAAGACCTCACGAAGTATTAACCCATTAATTAACATTTTTTGTTACAGCTTGGGTTTAGGGTAATGGTGAGTTTTAAAATGTTCTTATTAAAAACACTCCTGGGTATAACGATAAACTACATCCAGCAGCAAGGCCATTGATCTGAAAGAATTGAATGACGTAGAACTACCTCTTAATTGCTTTTATTCTCAGGTTTAAGCTGACTGGTGGTTGTACTGTTTAGGGTCTTAATATGGGTAAATAATGAACACCCAAACAAACAAAAAAGAAAACAATATGAAATTATAAAAATAATATTTCATGATAAAATCACCAATACGTTTTACATAAAAAATTACCAACAATACATATCGTAAAATAACTAACACTGCATGTTTATCGTAATTACCAGCAATGCATCTTATAGCAAAATGGTCAACAATGCTTTTTAATTGTACTTGTTGGCATACAGTTGCATTGAAAATATATTTAGTTGTGGTCAAAAAATTGGGTTTGAATCATTTAGATTTCGGTTTTAAATAACCAATCGAGAGTATTACGCCGGTGAACAAAATCACCCAAATCAAATTAACCCTTATAAGAAAATATTCGACATTATGTATGATTAAGATGTACAGGTGGTGTAATGGATAATGGCTCTGGATTGTTAAGCAAAGAGTCGATTTTCAATTCCAGTTGGGTGGGTTCCTTATATTCACATGATAAAAGTATGAATCTATATCTTCACCCCTAGCTATGGGTTAATTACTAAATCTGGATTATTATTATATAAAAAAAAATGTTACAATCTAAAAATGTTTTTGGCTTTAAAAAACCCGAAAAGGGGAGTTAAACTGTAAAAAAAAGAATCTATCATTGAATCTTCTCAAGTGATTTGGTTTGTGTTATTTGATAAAGTTCTTTGTGATTCTCATACTTTCTATGTTTTTATCCAATTTTTATCATTGATCTGAGAAAACGCATGTGCATAGCTAATCATTTAGACATTTCTGAACTTACATTCAAGTCAAGCTAAAACATCAGTTTCATCAGTGTATTTGAGGGGTGTGGATACCGGTCAGGACATCGATGAGGGTCCGCTTGGAACAATCGGGTAACGTAAGCGAGTGGTTGCCAAACAATGCTACAGATTCCAGTCTCTCCTGCTATTTATCTCTTAGCTGGAGAAAGAAGAGATGAATTAATACCTTTTCCAAGGGTACTTGCTCGTAACTGAATGAACCATATTCAACTAGAATTCGAACTCGGCTCTCGGATTTCTCGTTCCAAGCTGATATCCACTGCCCTACGGCGCACTAACATCAACACACACCTTTAATGCATGGCGGGAATTAACTCCTCCTCTTCTTCTTCTTCTTCTTCTTCTTCTTCTTCTTCTTCTTCTATGTCCTCTGGCTTTTCAAGACGTAGGCGATCATGGCTTTCCATATCTCCCTATCTCTGATGGCTCTTAGCACGCTTTCTCGTGTTGCACCATGCAACCCACGTTCCGTCATCCACTAGATCAGGTCTTTCAAATATGTTATCCGCTGCTTTCCCTTATATCTTTTTCCCTCTATCTGGCCTGTTAGTATCAGGTTCTCCAAACCCTCTTTCCTCATTGTATGTCTCAAGAACTTCAGCTGCCTCTTCCTGATACTCAGTATTAATTTTCTTTTCATTTCCATCCTTTCCAAGACCTCGTCATTGCTCACATGCTCGATCCATGATATCTGCAGCATCCTTCTGTAGAACCACATTTCAGTTGCTTAAAGTTTGTCCTTCATCTTTGATAATATTGTCCATCATTCGCTGCTATATTGAAGAACTGACATCACATAGCACTGTAATACTTTCTTCTTTGTTTGTAGCTAAATTGTCCTGTTTCTTAATACTCTACTCAGTTTTTGGAATGCTTCATTCAAAATGCCAATTCGCCTTCGAATCTCTGTGTAGCACTTTCCGTCTTCCATCATAATATTTCCCAGGTATTTACATTTTGGTACCTGCCTGATTTTAGTATCCTACACCTGCATTTGACATATTGGCCTGCCCTTTTTACTGATGACCATGCATTCGGTTTTCTTGCAGTTTATATGTAGTCCTTTCTTGTCACTCTCTTTAGCTACCTTTTGTAGGAGGTCTTGTAGTTTCCTTTCTGTGTCAGCTATTAACCGTGTATCATCTGCGCACCTTAGTTTGTTTAAATTGTGGCCTCCGATGGCGAATCCAGGCATAACTTCTAGATATATTCTCGCTGTACAAGTTGAACAGATCCTTATCTTACGCCCTTTCTATCTTTGTATATCTGCTGAATTCATTTCCTGCCCGTATACAAGCGGTCTAATTCCAGAAAAGTTTCTTGATTACTATTAAGTCTTTCCCAAATATGTCAAGGCTGCCGAGCGTCTCCATCAATTCTTTGTTGCGTATTTTGTCAAACGCCTTCGCATAATCAATAAAGCACAGGTATAAGTCCTTCTTCATTTGTATTGCCCTTTCAGAACGCATCCTAATTATAAATATGGCGTTTCTTGTTCTAGTGTCTTTGACGAAACCGGACTGTTCTTGTTCTATCTCTGGCCTGATTCTGCTTCTAGCTCTGTTCATCAGGATTCGGACGATCAGTTTTGTTATTTGGTTCATTAAACTGATGATCTGTGGAGTTCGCACTCGTTTGCTTCTGGCTTCTTAGGCAGTGCTATGAAGATAGACTTGCTGCGGTCATTTGGTATTACCTCACTATTATAAACTTCATTTATTATGAAATTTATGCCAAATTCTTCCAAGGTTATCAGCAGCTCTATGACTATGACGTCTGGTCCATCTGCTTTGTTTCTATTTCGTTTGGCTACTGCAGATTCCATTTCAGACTTTAATATTTCCGGCCCGTCCACATTTTTGTGTATTATCGGTTGCTCTCTGTTGTCGTGGAAAAGATCTTTTAGCTGTTATAAATGATTGATAGAAGAGTTCTGAGTCATTACTATTGTTAGTGATAATAATACCAATATAACTACTACTACTACTAAATCACATGCTTTGTAGGTTTTGGATCTACGAGAACAACCTGGTTCCTCTAGCTCTCAGGCTCTTCACAGACCATCAGGACATCCTCTAGTGCCTGCTTGAACTGCCGGCGGACGACATCCTTCCAGCCGCTGAGTGGGTCGAATTGAAAGATGACTGTTGGGGTTGTCCTCAGATTGTCGCGGTTCGTGATGTTGGTTATCTGCCTGGCTGCTTCTTCGGCAGAGAGCCTCAATGGACACAATATCGGTGCAGTGTATTTAACTGAGTAGCCCGCGGGCGCTAGACTCGAAGCCATTACAAAAGAGCTAAGGGTCTTTTGGCTCTGGATAGCACGGTGATTTTGTAAACATATTCTGTGTAGTCTACCTCGTATTGCTGCTCGTTGTACACGATTTGAATAAAATTATTCGTGTGCAACACCGGATTATCCTGCTGGAACATTGGTATACGATTACAGAATATACGAGAGATACGATTTATCAAAATAACTAGCGACAACTGCAAAACAACTAATAGATCAAGAGAATTCCGACATAGTAGGCACCCGTTACTATTTCAAGATAAAGGTACACGACATTCATATTCCATCACCAAGTCTTGACTATTTGGTCAAAGTCCAATCCTCAGGTGGTTAAACTGGAATAAACTCTGAAGAGCGCAGGCTATATTTTATAAAGGCCATGTGCTACACAGGCTTCATGATTCCCATCTCAGCCTTACGAAAAAGATCACAAAGAATACAGAGCATTATATTTGGATCCGGCAAAATTTACCTGAAATTCGTTGACAGCCAAAGAACTTCGTACAAACGTTCCTAGTTTTCTCTCTGAATTTACTTACATAGTCTTTTTCCGTGTGTAGATATAAACAGAAGACAGCGTAGGTTTAACATGATGGTTTTTCTTATACGGGATGGACTGCCTTCCTTAACTGTCGAACTCTATCTACCCAAATCAGCTGGTTATGAAGTGCCAGGTTTCTGTCTTCATCCATGTTCTGCTTAGAGCTAGGTTTAGTTGCCTGAGGTTATTTGGTTTGCACGCCACGGTAACATTTTATAGGAAGTATAATTTAGTTTATACTATCACTCCCCGACTATAACATCCATTGGAACATATATAATAGACGTATAGAAACACACACACACACACACACACACACACATATATATATATATATATATATATGTAGGAAAGAATATTAAAAAGTTTTGAATTTAAAAATATACTTATTTGGACAGTATTTGTTTATTTTTATTATTGTATTTATATTTCAGACCGCCCTCGGTCCTTCATCAGAAACAAGTGATTTTTAAATTTGAATTAGAAACGTATTTCACGATAGCGTCCGAATATTTTTTTGTGTTTACATCACGTGGTGTGTTTGATGTAAACGGACGCTATCGTGAAATACGTTTCTAATTCAAATTTAAAAATCACTTGTTTCTGATGAAGGACCGAGGGCGGTTTGAAATAAGAATACAATAATAAAAATAAACAACTACTGTCCAAATAAGTACATTTTTAAATTCAAAACTTTTTAATATTCTTTCTTATGCATATTAAGACAGTATAAGTGTATCATCACTATGTTTTATATATATATATATATTCATTGTTTAATTACTTAGTTTCTGGTCATAATAAGGTTAGTCCAGTGCACATTTGTATCAAACATTGTTCAATACAATTATATTGTAGAACTTTGGAATATTTTCCACTTGTAAGCGAGTTATTACACGACCTAGGTTTTTTGTCATGACTGGTGTCTTCAGGCGTATTGCAGGCAATTTGCAATAGTTATTGCAAATCGCCTGAAGACACCACTCATGGTAGAAACCTAGATCGCCTAATAACTCGTTTACAAATTAAATATATAAATATGCTCGGAAGAACTTAAGTCACTGGTGCCTCCTCAACAGGTGTTTACTCGTGCAACCAGACTGGCAACTGGGTCCCACCCATTTGCAGTTAGGTTAGCCAAATGCAGACGACAATTATACTCCTGCAGCTTCTTCTCTCGCATTTCCCGCCTGTGGAACTCGCTCCCATATTCTTGCTTTCCTGACGGCTACAACTACCAGAAATTTAAATGCAACGTCAATACTCATCTATTAACCACTGGACTCTAGCTCTCTCCCCACCCCCGTATATCCTTCTCTTTCTCTCCACCTATGTATCTGTCATCGCACCTGGATTCTCAGCTTTCTATTGCTCCTTTCTAATTAGTTTGAACTCCTCACTCTTTTCTAATTAATCTTTTTACAGTTATGTAGCCCCCAGCTTATCAGTGGCATTTCTGCCTTGCTCGGGGTGAAATGATTAAAAAAAAAAAGTGCGTCAAAATCTTCACAAAATAATCTGTTTCTAGTAAAGTGTTAAGGCAAACAAAAATAGTAGAAAGCAATACAAGTTATAAAATAGTACATGCATGAAGAGAAATGTCAAAAACTTGGTTAATTTTAGAAAATGACAGCAGAAACAAAAAGAATATAAATATAAATAAGAATTTAAGCCTAAAATACTTAGATTGTATGAAGCCATTATTTAACATGAAATAGACTCATTTACATTGCGATTTTGACAGTAATACCATATAAAACTATCAATAATTGATAAAAACATGAATGTGGGCGGAAAATATATCGAGAAACATAACTTTAGCTAAGGAAAAACTTAAATTAAAAATAAGACAAATGATCTTGAGGTCAGTTGTACAAAAACAACTACATACAAGTACAGAAAAACCGATAATTGGGAAAAAGACGAAAAATAATAATAAACAATGCAAATATAATTTCAAGTAAATATAATAATCATAATATATATGTAATAATGTTCGTATAACGCTCATGGTAAGACTTTAACCCTCTAGGGCCATTCGTATCATATTTGATACAGTATGAAAACAAGCCTTGAAAGAAATATTTTCCTGAAAAATTTTTTAAGAGAAATATTTTATAAATTTCAAATGAAAGCAGTACTGACTGCTCAGTCAATGAATAGCAAATGTTTCCTTATAGGGAAATACCAATGTTTCCTTATAGGGAAATACTGTATCAAATATGATACGAATGGCCCTACAGGGTTAATCATGTTTCTATTATATTCAGTCAGTCAGTTAAGTGCCATACGTGAAACACGCGTAGGCGATCATGTCTCGAAAGAGACATGACTGACTGGGCAGAAGATTATCCCACAGTAGTTTGCCATTGCTTTCTGCGGTAGACTAGTGAATTATATTATTATATTAATAAGTAGTAATTAGTGGGGGATCAGTTTATTACTTCATGTCAATAGAAAACCGATCACCCACTTTATGCCAAGTATAAGCCTTAACCCTCTAGGGCCATTCGTATCATATTTGATACAGTATGAAAACAAGACTTGAAAGAAATATTTTCCTGAAAATTTTTTTAAGAGAAATATTTTATAAATTTCAAATGAAAGCAGTACTGACTGCTCAGTCAATGAATACCAAATGTTTCCTTATAGGGAAATAGCAAATGATTCCTTATAGGGAAATACTGTATCAAATATGATACGAATGGCCCTAGAGGGTTAAGGAAACCACTGGAAACAAAAGATTCCGTGAAAAAGTGTTGAATCACATGATTATATGAATTGAGAATACAGTAATGCAACAATCGTATGAATAGAATGCGATACGCTTCTTTTACATGCCATGTCCTTTCAGGACGTAGGCAATCATGGCTTTCTACATCTCACTATCCCAGGTGGCTCTTAGCACGCCTTCTGCTGTTGCACCATGCAACCCTCGTTCCATCATCTACCTGATCAGGTCCTTCAAATATGTTATCCGCTGCATTCCTCGGTCTCCTTTTCCCTCTATCTAACCTGTTAGTATCAGGTTCTCCAAGCCCTCCTTCCTTGTTGCATGTCTCAGGAACTTCAGCTGTCTCTTCCTGATGCTCAGTATTAATTTTCTTTTCATTTCCATTCTTCCTAAAACCTCGTCATTGCTCACATGCTCGGTCCATGATATCAGCAGCATCCTTCTATAGAATCACATTTCAGCTGCCTCAAGTTTTTCCTTCATATTGTCCAACATTCACTGCCATATTGAAGAACCGACATCACATAGTAATCCATTACTCTCTTCTTTGTTTCTAGCAAAATTTTCCTGTTTCTTAATACTTTACTTAACTTCTGGAATGCGTTCTTTGACATGCCAATTCGCCTTCGGATCTCAGTGTCGCATTTTCCGTCTTCTGTTAGAACACTTCCAAGGTATTTAAATTTTTGTACCTGCATGATTTTAGTGTTCCTCACCTATATTTGGCATTTTGGGCTGCCCTTTTTGCTGATGACCATGCATTCGGTTTTCTTGCAGTTTATTTTTATTCTTTTCTTGTCACTCTCTTCAGCTACCTTCTGTCGGAGGTTTTGTTGTTTCCTTTCCATGTCTGCTATCAGCACTGTATCATCTGCGTAGTTTATATTGTTTAAAATATGGCCTCCGATGACGAATGCTGGCATATCTTCTATTGTTCTCAGCATAGTCTCGCTGTACAAGTTGAAGAGATCCGGTGAAAAGACACATGCTTGTCTTTCCGCTACCGTTTTATCAATAGACGTTCTGCTCATAGTGGATGAACAACTTCCTATTTCACTTATAAGCATAGAGTAGGTTAGTCAGTCAGTTTACATGAAATATATAACAAATTACATATAATAAATAATAACTGAAGCTTATATTAAATGTTCTTACTTTTAAGCAATATTGATGTCTTAAGCTTAAAATGTGTTATTTTTTGCTGCTTCGACAAAACGTCATCTTCCCTTAAATTTATAGCGCCAGTTCCCAGATATGGGCTGACCAAATCATCAGAGTACCAATCTTCATGCTATCAGTTCTGTTGTTATCCTGTCTATGCCTGACCCCCACCCACTCCCTAAACTGGAAAAATAAATGAATGATAATTTACACGAGTTAGCACAATTTTTCGTGCCGAAAAACAAAACACGTTTTTTTAGCGAATTTTCCGAATATGACCTTAGATTTTCATGGTTAGCTACCGTTTTGGCTGTACTGAAATTGCTTACGAATTTGGCTGATCGCGACATATAGTTAATAAACGTCCTACAAAACCCACCAGTTTTCAGCTAGGACGAGATATTTATGCCTTTCACCTGAAATAAACTGTTTTTATAAGAAAAAAAGTTGTGTTTGAATCAAAATGTTTAAAATAAGAGTAACGATTTGTTTCCAATTTATCGTCAAAATTCAAATTAACTGATAAACTTTAACAGTGATACACTTTATCTGTAATACGTTAATATGATTATTGATGTTAATTTTTCGTAAAGCCATCTAAAAAAAATATCCGGATAATTGCGGCGTTGTGAGTGAAGATCAAGAAGAACGATTCCATCAGGATACCAAATCAATGTTAGCGCGCTACAAAAGATGGTGGAACAAACGAATGTTGCCTGACTACTTTTGGATTATCTAAAGGGAATTAAATAACATTGAAAATGACAGAACATCAAGAAAGATTATTTTTCACCATAGCTCTTTTCTTCACGAAGGTTTTATTTCCGCTGTTAGTTCATTAAATGATTTGATGAGTGTACTTATTGGTCTTGGTATAATCAATCGAGTAATTTTTAAAGACATAGGGTCCTTTTGTTTTTGAACAATAATATTTCTCAATAAACAAACCATTATTTGTTGGTTTAAATGCAAACTGAAAGGTTTCTACGATTTTACTTTGAAAAATATTGCCACCAGTCATCATCATTTATACAGAAAACGAATAAAAACATATGCTTTTCTGAAAATGAGACATTTCATTACAGCGAAAATGGCTGCTGACCCCGAAAAAGTAAGGTTATTTTCAGATTTAGCGACCTCAAATTAGCTGAAAATGATTTTTGGTATCTTGACACCATTTAAATTTGATTTTTTTTTGTTAACCAGTATTTTCACAGGAGATTTATAGTCCCATTTCTATATTGACCCCTTCTGATAGAGTAGTGGGCCGCCGTCGTCAATTTGTTGTGGTATTGTTGTGGCGAAACCTCGCCCCAAGGTTGTAGTGACACGGTACAAAAGGAGGTAGGTTCAAAACAGCGTATTAGTATAACAAGAATATATGTAGAGAGTAAGTGTTAATAATCAGTAAATAGAAATAATCCGAACGGTACAGTTACGCTGCATATTGCCTGACTTGTAGCTGGCTTCAACTGCGCACTAGCTGTCGACGACTAAATGGTTTGGTTGATACGAGGTTTGTAAGAAGGTGGTTTATTTCCGTTGAGAATTTTTCTGCATTTTATGTGCGTTGGGGTGCATTGGATATCGGGTCGGAACAAGAAATCGGGGAGCCGAATTCGAATTCCAGCTGAATGCATTGTATTCACTTACGCGCAAATACCCTTGGGAAAGGTATTAATCCGCCTATTCCTTCCAGTTATGGGTTAAATAACAAGACAGATTGGGTTCTATAACCTTGGTCGGCAACCAGTCTACCGCAGAAAATAATGGCAACCTCTTTCGAGACATGATCGCCCAAGCGTGTATCGTGTATGGCATTTAACTGACTGACTAAATATAATCGTTGAAAACGATTAAGGCTTCTACTGGTCATAAAGTAGGGGATCTTATATAGTTATGAAGTAATAAACTGATCCCCCATCAATTACAACTTAATAATCTAATACTTCTCTTCCCCTACTACCTATGAGTCACATAACAGGACAGATTGGGGTCTATAGCCTTGGTTGGCAACCACTCTACCAGAGAAAGCAATGGCAACCTACGGCGGGATAATCTTCTGCCCAGTCAGTCATGTCTCTTTCGAGACATGATCGCCCAAGCGTGTATCACGTATGGCACTTGACTGCATGACTGACTGACTGACTGACCCCAGATAAGTTTTACTATAATGCGATATCTCTATGTGTTATTAACCATTCCATCAGAATTATATTTGGCAGAGCTGAGTTGATTGTCGTTCTTGGTATGGCAGCAGGATTTAAAGACTACTTTCTGAAAGAAACAAAACAAAGTTACAGTATTTACATTATTCGGACTATTGTTGTCATCTTTGTTGCCACTTGTACGACGCTTCGGCCATTGTACACTTCGGCCTTCTTCAGGTGCTAGGAATTTCGAACCGAACCCTTTATTACAATCACTGGGGTATATATATTCCATTCCTTGAGTGAAGCCACTATTGGAAATCATGAGTTATCTCCCTCTAACACTGCAAGCTATTTGTTTACCACTGCTCTAGCCTGGTATTGAACTCACTAAGAGTCAAATAAGGAACTAATCAACTTCTATATCCATTGGTCCATGTGCACTTAAGGACAAGAACAACTGAATTTTTTTTACTTATAAACTTAATGTCCAGTAACCATTTTACCAGAGTTCATATTGCAATTTTTATTGCTAATGGTTTTTTCTAGTAATCCCCAAATTATTCAAAAGGATGTCTAATCATCACCACTCCAAAGATTCCACAATAGCCAATTAAATAGGCATTGCTTCTTAATTATTTAAATATAAATATAAATAGTTGGAAAATGTGAAAAAAGTTGCCTTTTTCACATATATAGCATATGAGTACATGCAAACATATATATATATATATATATATATATATATATATATATATATATATATACCGAGAAAAACACTTTTAAATTTATCATATAGCCACTATAAAAAATAGATTTAAAATGTTTCCATTATTGTGTCCAACTTCTAGATGTCATACAGACGGTAAAATACACTTGTAACTATTGGAATTTTGCTTGTATAAAAATGTCTTACACATTTTGAATTTCTGCTTTGGATTCCGTGTCGCGTCTTTAAACTGATACTGAATCCGAAGCGTCTTTCTTTTCTTTCAATTTTTTCCTCATCACACCTGCTGTTTATGAAATAATTCTGCCTCGTTTGCAATTGTTTTATAGCTGAATTGAAATCAGCTTCTTTATTTTATAGCGACTTACTTGGACATTGAATTCAGAAATGATATTTTAGTATGCAACAATGAACAACTTCAGACAATAACGTCCTTTATACTACTTATTTACAAAAACAATTAAAAGCTTTTCTAATTAAGTAATATCATTGTTTTATTGGATTCATTATTTTTCAATTCAAAGCAGATTTTCATTTAGATAGCACTAATCTGAAAAAAAAGATAGGTGATTTACAATCTCCAAAGACTCCTACTTTTATCAAAAAATTTCAGGGAAGAGGAAAGTTCTGTGCGTAATTTAAGGAAATTAAGTAACATACTTTTAAAAAGTTATTAAAGTTTTCTTAAAAAGTATTTCAAAAATAATTTCATTGACTTTTGAATACGTCCTGAAAATTCTATTAAAATCGGACAATTATTTGATTTTTAGAAGAATTTCCAAATAAATGTGTTTTCAACGGAAAACAAGCGAAAAAAGTTAAAAGTTAGCCACAGCGATGACGCAAACAAAACAAAATTTTAATCAAAACTTCAAACCTGTTAGAAAAGTTTAAAAATTTAAAAAAATAATTAAAAAATACTCTTTTTTCATCTTAATAATAACATCAATATTTTGACAATAAAGCTTTATTTTCCTTATGTTTGTGGCCTTTTTCATTACGCTATTTTGTTTTCCCGCGTAAACCTGACTGTACCTTGATTTCATAGTTTCACCCATTTCTTATCATATTTTCAAATACTGATGATGCTTTCCTAAAGTTTTGTTCAAGTTAAAGTAGAAAGCCGACAATCATGATCATGTCATTTTCTCTTTCAGTTACATATGCTATCCATTTTAGTTGTCGCGGGTTGTGTAGCTTCGGTGAAGTTCTTTGTGATTTCGTGGCGTCATTCTCTAAGTGTGCTTATTTTCTTTTGCTTCACTTTAGGTTTAATCATTGATACGTCAGACATGTCCCATGGTTCCGGATAACAAAGAAAAGCATTTTTGATTGACTGCAATGACAGTAGAAGACAAGCCATTAACGCCAAGAAGACAGATTTCATAGTCGTTAGAAAGAGACCCTGTGAGCTAAATATTGACGACGTCAGAAGAAATGAAATACGGATATCTAACAGGGTAAGATATAAGAGACGACAAAAATGTGATTCATAGATCCGAACAAAATATGAATAATGGGTAGCGTCTTTCAGTAAGTAAAAATTTATTGCATTATACTAAAAGATATGGAAATACGGCTGTAAAGCTTTGTAATATCTTGTCGATAACATGGCAGTAAATGGTTCGAAATTCCATTGAACATAAAAAAGATTCAAAACGAAAGGGAAGTGTTTCTGCCGATGAAATCCATAAATACCATGGAAAATAAGGAATATGCGATGAAAGCAAACGTTTGAAAGAAAACAGGAACATGAAGGTATTTACAATCAAAAGGGACTGTGGAAATTTCTGTAATTTCATATTGTGAGGAAAGGGGGTATTGAAAACATGACACTCATGTCATATCGAAATTAAAAAAAAAAAGAAAAAGAAAAATCCAAAGGCTGGTTTGATTTGGTTTATTTGGTTTTATGGCATATCAACCTCGATGTGGTAATTCATGCTGAAAAGGTTTTATGATGGGACCGTATGCATAGAACACATATGGATATATAGATCATGTTTCATTGACACATTTTTGTAAAAACAGTTTGTTGAGAGCCAAATGCATTGCTAGTGATATCTCTTAACTTAAAAAAAGTGTTGATTATATATTTTTTTCAAAAATATTTTGTTGGTATTATATATATATATATATATATATATATATATATATATATGTGTGTGTGTGTGTGTGTGTGTGTGTGTGTATACAGACGCGCGCACACACACACACACACACACACACACACACACACACATATATATATATATATATATATATATACTAGCCCGGCGTTGCTCGGGTGTAATGAAAGTTTTAAAACTAATCCATGGACATGGAGCTCAGACTCTTTCGACGTTGGCACGAAAGACTAAAAGCATTAGTCGTTTCCAGTTAAAGCGAAACCGTAGACTGAAAGAAAAATGAATGGTTGTAAGTCAAATTTCCTGGTATCGATATAAAATAAGTTTTTTTCGTCGTAAACTGAATTTTGAAGGCTAAATAAGTCCTCAAAGTAAATGGTATCATGGCTGAGACTAAGAACTACACTTATACCTACTTAGAGCCAAACACGTAGCAAAAACTAAAATAAAAGGGCTGAAAAAATATAGACATGCAGACAGATAAACAGACACACACACACACACAAACATCTTTTCTTTTTTATATATATATTATCGATTTTCTACACTATTGTAAGAACTGCATCCTTGAAACTTTTGAATATCGTTTCTTATGTCTTTGTCTATGAGTATCAAATTTGATTAAAATCCGATCACTCTTTCTATAACCCGATTTTTTCGATTATCGATTTTCTATATTTATCGGAGGTTTCCCGTCACACGACCTATCTAAAACACTCCCAGACGCTTATAGTACAACTGTGTAAATTCTCAAGAAAATACGTACAGCCGTTTCGGAGTCTATAGGTAACGGAAACACAGACACACACACACATGCACATACACACGCACACACAGAGACCAAGTTCCATTTATAAATAAGTTTAGACATATACACACACACTATATATATAGTATAACGAGGCAGGAGATAATTTTCTAAATATATACAGTTAAATACAAGAGACAATGAATGTCAATTATGTTTATTTAGGAGCAGTTCTAAACATCGTATTTTGGCTTTAATTTCAGGTGAAAATAAAGACAAAAACTCCAATATTTATATATATTTTTTCATTATGTTTGTTCTAAGCTTTCGGCTCACATGAGCCATCTTTAGAGAAGGACGTTAACATAAAAACATCTACCGTCAAAGATGATTTTAATTTGTGTTGTCATAAAACTTTGCTAAGCAACGATAACAGTTATCAAATAGCTGAGGCATTTCGTAAATTTGTAATGTAGTTTTATGACGTCACACCGCGTGAGAGCTCGAAATGTTAAGAGAACCACATATTTAAATGCAATGGAATGTGTTGTGACCAGATGTAAATGTGGTTTTAATAAGTATGTGCTGTTTTGATTTAATAATATCTAATAATATATATTGATTTCATAATATATAAGAGACGGTCATTGTCGGTAATATTTAAGAATACATATATATATATATATATATATATATATATTTATATATATATATATATAGTCATCCGCAGACAGATCTGTTTCGCTGTATCACAGCTCATCCGTACAGTTAGACTCCGATTGCTTTTAACCCAGGATTGAAACCCGAACAAAGTGGCGTCAGTCGGCGGTTCTAGCTCTTGTCCATGGGCGCACGGTAGAAGAAGGCAGACTTTTTAACATGTACAATAGCCAGAATGCTCTAATTCATTAGTGAATGAGCGATGCGTACATGTCAGAGTAGCTACTGTTTTCTCAAATATACCATTCTTCCAGAGTGCTCAATCAGGGTGTGAGAGCGTAGTCATTCGCAGACAGATCTGTTTCGCTGTATCACAGCTCATCAGTACGGTTAGACTCCGATTGCTTCTAACCCAGGATTGGTTATATATATATATATATATATATATATATATATATATATATATATTGCTGGTTATATTATTATTTTTAAATGTACTGCTGGTAATATGTATTTAATTTTTCAAAATAGTATGGCTGGTAAATTTCTTTTCTTAAAAAGTCTTAGTTTTATCGTATTTCATATTTTCTTGTAGATGCTAATTAACTTTAGGTACGATAGTATTGTAACAGCCTACTGCTCTTGCTGGTTATAATATTTAACAAAAGGGTAACCTTGACCTCGTTAGATGTTGCTAACTACCTATCATTTATTATAAGCGTAATTATAGGCAAAAAGGTCTCCTTGGCCCGTCGGTCATGATCTACGATACTCACTACCTTCACGCGGGTGTAGAGGCTATGACTAGCTTTTGACCAGATTTTTAATCAATCACCGTGCTTCGTATCCAGTTACCGCATAAGCAGAGGCTGGGTAATCTTTGACCAATGGCATGTGCGTACGCGTTCAAGATCCCCACGTTAAAAATTGGCCTTGTGTCACAATTCTCTCAAGTGGGGGAGTAGAGCATATCTTGGATCAAAGTCTAGCATCTGTTCTCAGGTGCTCACTACCTGCTCGCCGGCCTGGTAGCAATGACCAGCTAAGACTAGATTGTAACCAGCTTTGAGAAGAAATGACTAAGACCTGCTTTGTACCCGGGTAAGGCGTACGCGGGGGGCTCAGTAATATTTGACCAGTGCCCAGAGCGTACGCGCTCAGAATCTCTACATTAAAAACCGACCCCTGTGTCACAACTCGCTCGAGTGTGGAAGTAGCGTAAATCTCCAGTATCAAAGTGTAGTATCATTTCTCAACCCAGCTTTCGTCCGTTTGGCTAAGATCAAAATGTAGTATCTGTTCCACTTTCGTGAAGAAAAGACCAGTAGAAAAACTTCCCAGGACCCAGATGACCTCCTGAATAATGGAAGAGAGAAGACGAGGAACAACCCGGACAAGGACCCATAAATTTCGGCAGCAATCCGCGTGGACCCGGAAGATCACCCGAACAGGCGAATCTAGTGTCCAGCCGCAAGCAGCAGTCGAGGACCCAGAATACAAGCAGCCAGATAGATCCGACATCACCCGCAGCAGACAGCAGCCGGATGCATGCATCAGCCAGCAGCTCGATACCCGCAACAGCCAGCAGCCCGATGCATACAGCAGCTCAACACCCGCAGCAACCAGCAGCATGATGTCTGCATGACCCAGCAGCTCGGCAACCCGAAAAACCTGCCTCCCCAGCAAGCCAGCATTCTAAACGACTCGACAACTCTGCATCTCTTTCTGCCTATTTTTCAGGAAGTTAGTAACCTGCGGCAGTAGATGAGTAGAGCTGCAGTTGACCGCTGAGGGAACCAGCCATGCAGAAGTTCGGCCCCTGAAAGAATCCAACAACCCGGACGAGCAGATACCACTGGATGCCACCAACTCGACTTCAGGACGAGTAACCTGGACTAAGGAACCCATCATCTCTGCCCAGAAGCCTGCTTGTGAATGAAAGTTCCTGTTTTTGGAGAGAGTAGACGCATATGCCCATCTCGTTAAGCATGGGGGTGGCTACATGCCGAAAAACATTGCTCTGAGGACTGTTTTGGTATTCATCATGAAGAGGAAGTCCTGTAAAATCTTAAGAATTTTAAGAATGTGACCTCCCTTTGTTTCATGTCCCACCAAACCATCCGAGGAGTTGGTTCGCCAGATCATAGTAAACGTAGAACTTGAAGCTGCGCTGATCAATTTGGATCAGTCCAAGGTATTCGATAGAATGAACTATCGCTTCTCGAGACTGTTCGCTGGATCCGTCTCCTCTACACGTTTCCAGGGGCCGTGGTGGAGGTAAACGGCGTGAGGTCAGAGCCATCCGAGGAGTTGGCACTTTCATGTGGGACGTGTTAATGCCCACACCGGAAGATGCATGACCATGGTCAAGAGGGAGTTGAGCAACAAGCATGTCATCATCCGCACAGAGTACAGAGGTATGAGGAAGACGAACGTAGCGGTCTACAAAATACCTGGACATGTGAAAGGAGAGGCGCTGGTCGTTTTCTTCAAACATTTTGTCCAAATCCTCAACGTGACATCAGACCCAAAGCTCAAGATATCGAGTTTCAACATCAAGTCATCTAAAGAACGATTCTTGCCAGTTAATGTTTTTAGTAGAAAACCGGTCTGCTAGAAATGTAGCAAGACTGGCCAACTGGCTCCTATCATGCCTCGAAAAAAGACGTCCATGGACCCAATCACCGAACAGACCAAGACGAAGAATGACGAGGAAAAGAGACCACACATCGAAGTGCCGGTAACCTTCTCCGAGGATCGTCTTTCCCAAAGAAAGGGGAAGGCGAATGGCATGTCGTGAGCAATGGTAAAGTCAAGAACTGGTGCTGGTGCCTCCTCAACTATGTACGGAAGCAGACTCCTCTACTCCAGGTCCGCCGTCAGACTTTTTTTTTTTTTAGGCGGAAGTCATTTGCTTCCCAGCCAACATCTCCAAGGTCATGCAATCCCGCCTCATCTGTCCCATCTTCCCCGGTGAAGTAGCATAAGTCATCACCCCATGGTAGACGGACCCGATCTTCCTACCCACAGGAGAAAAATACTCTCCATCACAAGGATTCAAAACCTCTGCCTCATCCCTCAACAAGGACATCAGCGCTGTGCCAGTTAACCGACGAAGAAGTCCTGCGAAGGAGACGGGCGCCAAGAAGAGAAAAGTTAAACTTCCTTTCAACACAGAGAAGAAGGTCTGTCGGGTGACCTCGACTGCTGAGGAGGGCGCAAAGGAATAAAGCAAGAGGTAAGCAAATTAAAGACCGCCCTTGCCATGAAGCAAAGTGGAATAAATAAAATTGAAGATCTGACGAACTATCGCAAGCAAAGATGCTCATAACATTGGTACGGAAAAGACCAGGATCACAGTAGATATGGAAAATGATGAAATAGGCGAATAAGAATTCCCTAGACCTGATCAAATTAAACTCTACAAACTAAAAAACTTTTGTGGTTGAAGAACACCTATTTCTGTTCACCCTCTCCCATAGAGGCCTAAAATTAACCTTTCCCATGGACGCAGGTGGCATATACCAGGATGGCACCATCAAGACTGAGATGAGCTGTGGCAACACGGGAGCAACCGTCGGTATCATATCCTCGACCATGTTTCAGGGCGATGCCAAACCCTAAGGTAAATGACTCTCAAAGGCTCTTTGGTTACCTTCGTTGAATGACCGATGGAGAAGGTCGGGGTCACGCAGGCTGAGTCTCGTACGCGACCCTCATCATCTCGGGGTGAATGTCTGTTGTTTACAGGAGACTGTAAAGATATACTCTTGAGGAGGTTTACCCTCTTCTCAGCCTATTTTCATAGCCGCTCCAGGGGTATTTCTTGGCTGAAAGCGACGTGTACCTTTGTGTTTGCGGATCTGAAGAGCAGGATGTGTTCTAGACGTCACCATAAAAGGCGAGCCTCTTCTCTTCATCGGGGTTTATGCGCCTAACGACCAGGCGGAGTGCGAATCTTTTTTTTCGGCGAGTCAAGCCGTTTATGAACACGTCACGGCAGGTAGTTTTAGCAGGTGAATGGAACGCCATCTTTCATCTTAACCTAGATCGTAGTGGGCTAGACTGGGTAGTTATAACCCTGACGAGAAAACAATTTTGCGACTTTATCGACAGATCCGATCTGGCCGAAAAGTTTAGAAAGGAACACACAGGGCGGCATTAAATTGGATAAATAGGAGCGGCCCGAACACGATAGTTAGTGCCAGCTACACCATACGGTTGCTAGTTAGGAGAGTCAAAGTAGGGCTCCTAGGGTTCCCAAGTTTTCATTCGAAAGTTTACACGGACCTTAGGCTCGTCCGATAAGTTTAGCAATGGACACACAGTTCAGGGAGCATATCAGTCAGTCAGTTAAGTGCCATACGTGATACACGCTTGGGCGATCAATATCTCGAAAAAGACATGACTGACTGGGCAGAAGATTATCCCGCAGTAGTTTGCCATTACTTTCTGCGGTAGACTGGTTGCCAGCCAAGGCTATAGAACCCAATCTGCTCTGTTATTTAACCCATAACTGGAGCAAAGAGACGGATTAATACCTTTCCCAAGGATATTTTCCCAAGGATAAGTGAATGCAATGAATTCACCTGGTATTCGAACTCGGCTCCTCGATTTCTAGTTCCGAGCCGATATTCACTGCACCACAACGCACATCCAAGACAGCATATACTTGGACAAATAGGGGCGGCCCGGGCATGGTAGTTCGTGCGAGCTACATCGACAAGTGTATGAGAGTTCTTAGGGTTTTCATTCGGTAGTTTATACGGACCATAGGCTCGTTTGGGTACGGGGAAATCTAAACCTAGTATGGCTGGTTATTGGAAATTTAACACATCCTTGTTGTATTTGAAGGATTTCCGTGATGAATTGCAACAAATCATTCAGAGGGAACTGTCGGGTGCTGTGGTGGGGAATAAGTGGTGAAGCCACATGGAGTCATTCATTAGGCGACGACTCAACCGAGATAGATTAGCAGTGCAAATGGCAGCCGAAACTAGTTTAGAGGTGGCTATCCAATCAGGAGATTTTAGGGCTGTATTTGTAGCTAATGCAATACTAGCCTTTTTGCTTATCAAGAAAGACCAAGTTCAGGTAGTTAGGGCTAGGTTAAAGAGAAGTTCTTCTGAGGCGACGAACATGGCCGCTGAATTGCGGCAGGAGGACTTGCGCAGTGCGTCTGACCGATATTTACCGAGCTTCACAACACCGGACGGACGACGAGTAACCATAAACGAAAGCATCTGCGAGGCCTTTCAAACTTCTTCCGTGAGTTGTTCACCAAGGAACCTGGACTTACCTTGCCTCCAGACGGTTGAAGCGGCTGAATGCGAAGGGGCAGTCACAGAGGAGCAGGTCTGGTATGCTTGAAGCAAGCTGGCTGAGACAAAACACCGCATCTGGATAGACTTTCCTACGAAGTGTACTTGAGGCTGTCTCCCGTTTTTTCGCTCTGCTGACACTGATGTTCAAACACTGGTTGAGGAATGGGAATATACCCCAACCCTTCACTAGAGGCGTCATCAAGTTGTTACGCAAGGAAAAAAGCGGAGGATATGGGTTAGTTAATTTTCGCCCTTTGACTATGCTAAACGCAGACTTGATTTTGGCGAAGGTTTTCCCTAACCGTTTTCAGCTTGTCCTGCCTAGTCCCCAAAGAGACTTGTGCTGTAAAGGGTAGGACTATTCAGGAAAACCTTCACTTGGTTCGCCAGATAATAGAAAAAGTAGGCGTTGAAGCCGCGCTGATCAATTTGGATCAATCCAAGGCATTCGATAGAATGGAACATTACTTCTCTAGACTGTCCTAAAGTTTGTTGGTTTCCGTCCGTAATTTCACCCCTGGATCCGTCTCGTCTACCAGTCCCCAGGGGCCTTGGTAGAGGTAAACGGCGTGAAGGCAGAGCCTTTTACCTTGTCTCACTCTATTTGTCAAGGTTGTCCGCTTTTGCCTATTCTGTACTTTCTTCCGCTGGAACCCTTTCTTACGCAAGTTAAAGGGAAATCCGGTGCTTCGTGGGATCACCTAGCCAGGTGACTCTAAATGTGTCCGTGTTCGTAAAGAACACCGCCGAGGTACACGAAGTCGGTAAATAAATTTGAGATCTGAGAAGATAACGGGGGCCAAGTTCAACTGTGACAAGTTTATCGGTTTGCGAACAGGCGAGTAGGAGAGAGTATCGCTCACTGGTCCCTTCGACTTAACAGACGGGCCAGACGGGCCAGTCAAGATACTTGGCGTTTGCTTTGATCCCGGCGTCCAGCTGGAGTTGTACTGGTCGGAAGTTCGGAGGTGGAATCAAAGGAATCTTTCCTTGAAGGAGAGATTCGAAGTGTGCGACTCGCACGTCTACATTCCCATCCTTTACCGGCTCTCTGTTCTTCCACTGCCGTCTTCCAAACGAGGTCAGTTCATTGGGGATTTCTCCAGCTTCTTTTAGAGAGATAAGTTTCTCTTGGTAAATCTTCCTCATATATATATATATATATATATATATATATATTGTAAAGGTTGTTACAATGGTATATAAATTCATAGTATCACTACATACAAATTTTAGCGTTTCGAAGCTGCTATGTGCGCTTCCCATCGTGTGATAAGTTAAAAGGAAAATTAAATGGTGAAAACGGTTTATTCATGCTGATATGATGTTTAAATAAATGTGGGGTGGGAGCTTGTTCTGATTTAGTCGGCCGTATTTTAGCCTTAGAGCTATAGCTTTGTGTTAGGAGAGGTAGCTTAGTTTCTATAACTTTGTTACAATATATATATATATATATATATATATATATATATATATATATATATATTAAATACGGAGCAAATTATAACATAGTACACTTAGTATGTAAAATTAAATGAAATAACTTTTTTGTGGGGGTTATTTTGAGGACCAACTGTTGTACCATTTGAGTGTGACGAGCCGCGATAATAACATCAGGACGCAGGTGAAATATGTATTACCCATTGTAATAATCTAAAATCTTTATATATATATATATATATATATATATATATATATATATATAATACAAATCATGTGGTTCTATTATATTTCTCTCCCCATGTTTTGTATGTATAATTTCATCCAAGGTTTTTAATTTATAAGTTTTTTTTTATGATTGTAGTGTGAGAGCTATGTGTGTATGTGTTACAGTCAACAAGATATTGTCAGTATGAATGGGTTAGCGGAAAAGACTAGCAAGGTTTAGATTAAGACAAGAGAGCACAAAACCTTTTCCCACCCCCCATTTAGTTCTTTTGGCACATTTGTAACTTTTCTGCAATACATATTAGGATCAATTGTAATATCTCTTCCCAAATACTCACTTTCCACTTCCCAGCCAACTCCCGCTAGGCATGTGCATCGTTTGCGATCCCGTTCTCCCATCTTGATTACTGGGTCGCATAGTTAACAGCCTGTTCCGTTTTAGATCCGACTCTGCTTCGGAGGTGGAACGGTCAATTCTACTAGAAACCCGCTATCCGCAGTCGATCCGGCAAAGGTTGACGACGACTGTTCAAGTTCGATTGCCGTGGCTTTTGCACGTGCTAGCTCGCTAAAACCCCGTTTAACCGCGATCGAATCCTGCAAATGAAGCAAAACACGAGCCAGCCTAAGGCCACTGCGCACACGTGCCAACTCGCTCACCTGCTTGATTATGTACACGTTCAATCGCAGCTGAATTTCGACCTTCGCCGTTCCTGCTAGACGCTGATGGCGCTCCTGTCTGTAACGACAACGACGTTCCAGCCTCTGTCCATCCTGCCAGACGTTGACCGCTCTCCAGCCTGTGCCTTTCATACCAAACGCTGACGATCTCCTTATCGACTCGACCTCAACGTTTCAGCCTGCACCGTTCCTGCCAGACACTGACGACTTTTCTGCTTGCGTCGTTCCTACCGACGACGTTCCCCTGCTGACCGACGATATTCCAGCCTGTGTTGATCCTGCCAGACGCACACGACCTTCCTGCCGACAACAACGCTGACGATTCTCCAGCCTCAGTGTCTTTGTTGTTTTCACTCATACAAAAATTTACGGCGTCGATACGCACACCTTATATCGACTCTGCAATAGTGTATCTTGCATATTTACATTAGGAACAGCTTAAATATGCTATCAATACTGAAAAATCTCTGACTAGAGATAGCTCGATCTGGACACTGTCAAAATATGCTTACTGAATAATACTTTCTTACATGCTTGGCACACCGGTTGAACTTCCTTAGTAAGAAAGAGAACGTCAATCTAGTAGGGCCGATGAGTAAGCCGGTGATAACGACGTTTTCAGGACTTCCTGAAGGATGAATTACTTACTCCCAGATTGAGCTGGATTGCATGGAATTTATTATAAGAATACTCGCGGCAGTATTATTGCAATTTTTTAAAAATATATGTATTTATCTCCTCCTTAAAGTTTGTATATGTAACTATGATCCCTGTATCGACGTTCATATACAAACTGATTTAGCTGACAGAACCGCTTTAGAGTTACAGTTTATTTTAATATGGCTAGGGATCCAACATAATATTGTATGTCTCTTTCTGTTCAATGCATTTACCTTCTGCAATATTGTTGTGGATTCCGGGTGAGGAACCACACAAAATAATGAACAACAAAACAGATATTTGAGATAGGAAATTACGTTATATTAAACGTAACGATACAAACTGGAGCACAGGTTAGTAATCCAGTGATACGATTAGTAAGGAATATATATATATATATATATATATATATATATATATATATCATGGGTGAAAGCTGGCATTGATGCTTTCATACCCACCAGGAAGTATTGCCTAAAACCTCATTCCTCTCCGTGGTTCTCTCCTGCCTGCTCAGCCGCCATAGCCCACAGGAACCATTACTTCCGTCTATTCCGGAGAAAGTCATCTGATCACAATAGGCGCCTGTTCACGTCTGCTCGCAATGAGTGCAAGAGAACCCTAAATGACGCCAAACGGTTGTTTCCTGAGAGACTGTGACAGCGCAGAGCTGACCGCAAGTTCGACTCCAAGGACTATTGGAGGATTTGCAAACGAGTGCTGAACAATAACAAATCCTCAATACCTCCTTTAATCCATGAATTTGAGGTTCTTACATCATCTGCAGACCAAGCTGAATGCTTTGCCCGCAGATTCTTATCCAACTCCACATTTGACTCCTCTGGAGTACACCCACCCGACTTCCCTATTAGAACTGAGGCCAAACTGCACGACGTATATATTAGCGCGACAGTAGTATCTAGAGTAATCTCAAAACTCGACACCCATAAGGCGAGTGGAGACGATGGAATCCCGGTGATAGTCCTTAAGAGGTGTGCTCCTGAACATTCCCCTGTCCTCTCTAAACTTTTTAACCACTGCCTTTCTGCTTCCTGTTTTTCTGCATGCTGGAATTTCTCTTCAGTCGTTCCTGTATTTAAGAATTGTGGTGAACGCTCCGACCCTTCCAACTATCGTCCTATCAGTCTTCTACCGATATTCGGGAAAGTATTCGAGGCCATAATCAATGCTGAAATAGTCCAACATCTTACTGTCCACAAACTCTTCTCTGACAGGCAATATGGCTTCCGCTTTGCCAGGTCCATGGCCGACTTGCTAACAACCGTAACGGAGTAAATGCTCCAGGCCCTTGATGAGTCTGACGAGGCTCGCGCGGTTGCTCTGGACATCTCCAAGGCTTTTGACAGGGTTTGGCACGCTGGCCTCCTATGCAAGCTACAGGGTTACGGTATTACTGGTCGCCTGCTTGACCTAATCCAATCCTTTTTAAATAACCGCAAAATGAAGGTCGTTTTGAATGGGCCTCTCCATCCTACAGCACGAATGCTGGTGTCCCACAGAGCTCTATCCTGGGCCCGACGCTCTTCCTTATTTTCATCAACGACCTCCCAGATGAAATCAGTTCCCAAGTAGGCATATACGCAGACGACACCACAATATACTCCCTCACCAGTAAGAAACCTGTCGTGGCGGACAGACATAATCTCGCTGCTGACCTTGAACGGGATCTACACTCTGTGGTGAATCGGGGCAAGAAGTGGCTTGTCAATTTCAATGCGTCTAAGACCAAGCTGTTGTCTGTCAACCATCACAGGCAAACTCTCCTGCCTCCCATTAGCAAGGACCAAGCGATACTCCCTGAGAGCAACACACTGCGCATCCTCGGCCTTACCCTCTCCTCAGACCTCAAATGGAACCACTATATTGAGTCCATAGCTAAATCTACTGCCAAGAAGGTTGGGTCACTGTGCCGATCCAGGATGTTTTTTTTTTCGCCTAGAATCCATCCTGCATATATAAAAGTCAACCATCCGTCCGTGCATGGAGTACTGCTGCCATTTATGGTCAGGCGCCCCTGCCGTTCTCCTCAGTGTTCTCGACAGGCTCCAAAGGAGAGTCTGTAATGTGATAGATACTGATCTGGTGGCTAGACTGCAACCACTTCCCCACCGTGGAAATGTGGACTCCCTTTGTCTGTTCTATAAATACTTTCATGGCTTCTGCTCGGACGAACTTAAGCCACTGGTGCCTCCTCAACAGGTGTTTACTCGTGCAACCAGATTGGCAACTGGGTCCCACCCATTCGCAGTTAGGTTATGCAAATGCAGACGACAAGTCTACTCCTGCAGCTTCTTCTCTCGCACTTCCCGCCTGTGGAACTCGCTCCCATATTCTTGCTTCCCTGACGGCTACAACCTCCAGAAATTTAAATGCAACGTCAATACTCATCTATTAACCACTGGACTCTAGCTCTCTCCCCACCCCCGTATATCCTTCCCTTTCTCTCCACCTATGTATCTGTCATCGCCCCTGCATTCTAAGCTTTCTATTGCTCCTTTCTAACTAGTTTGTACTCCTCACTCTTTTCTAATTAATCTTTTTACAGTTATGTAGCCCCCAGCTCATCAGTGGCATTTCTGCCTTGCTCGGGGTGAAATAATAATAATAATAATAATAATAATATATATATATATATATATATATATATATATATATATATATATATGTACAAGTCTTTGAATTGAAACCGTGCTGGTATTAGTATATCCGTGTAATACTATTTTGGTTGAGTGGAGCTCAGAGCTACTATGACTACTAACGTGGTATTCTCTGTGTAACTTCGTTATCTCTCGGTATCATAAGGATCAGTTCCGGTACTCTCACTGTAAATGACAGATCTCATTATGGGATGAGTATATGTATACTCAAGTCGAATCCATTATCACAGAAAAAGATGTGATCCCACAACAAATATTTTACTGATTGTTGGATTTGTTCGCTTCCAATGCTGACTGTACGAAAATGAGTCTGAAAAAATATGGAATTTCTTTATTTTGTTCTCAAAGGTGATATCTAGAGCCAGTTCAGTCGTATAAGCCTATGCAGTAAATATCGAACTTCTTTTTAGGAGGCGTTACTTTTTAGTATTTTTGGTTTACTGCTATACATCCTATTTTGTCCCCACTTTTTGACCCGTCCGTAAATATTGTTGTATTATCGTGGAATCTTTCCATTATTTCCTGGAATGTGTTCAGAAAAGTAAGGGAGTGGATTTTTTCTTTGGAAAATTAAGCATTTCAAGGAGGACTTCAGGATGTTTAATCGTCCATGATGGGGTACTGGATAACGTTGCTTCCTGTATATTTGAAAGTACAGTATCTAATTTTTTGGCTATGAGTTGTATCCTAAGTCAATATGGTTGTTTGATATTTTCGGCATGATAGAATTAAACACAACAATTTAAGTCAAATGTAGTTATATAAGCTGGATTATTTGAGCACGATTAATTTGTATATAGTGCTTCAATGCCAGTTTAATACACTGTAGGTGTGGATGAGTTTCAGTTGCTTCTAAAAGCCCCGAGCTGTAATCTGAACTCTTGATATTAAGACCCGTTGAGAAATTTTATATACGACTTCCTGACTGCCCCATATATAAAACTAGCATAACCCAGTTTCGGTCTATATAGCTCAATCAGAGTATAATGATCTGCTCCCCAATTCAGTATGAGCTACTAAACACAGATATTGTAGGACTTGCTACATTTCGTTTTCAAATATTTCAGATGAGGAATGAAATTTAGATTCCTGTCATAAATTACACCCAGAAACTTGTGCTGTTCCAGTACTGGAATTTCTACTTTATCTAATTTTAAACATTAATCATAATGAAGTTTTTTTAACTTTTTAAGAAATAAATATATAGAATCCCTAGCTAAATCCGCTGCTAAAAAATCCTGCACATATATAAATCTACAATCCGCCTGTGCATTGAATACTACTGCCATATCTGGTCTGGGGCTCCTGCTATCCACATAGGTGTCCTTGACAAAATCCAGCGGAGAATCTGTAATATGATAGATCCCGACTTGGCAGCTCAGATGCAGTCACTTTTTCACCGGCGCAATGTGGCTTCCCTGTATATCTTCTACATATACTTTCACGGCATCTGCTCCGATGAATTTAGCTCTTTGGTACCCCCTATATATAAATTTACTCGAGCCACAAGATTTGCTAGGTCCCACCCTTTTACTGTTAAGCAAATAAATGTTAAACACAAATTCTACTCCCTCAGCTTCTTTTCTCGCACTTCCCGCCTGTGGAATTCCCTTCCATTTACTTGCTTTCCCAACAGCTACAATCTCCAAGAATTTAAATGTAAAGTCAATAGTCATCTCCTATCTTACTGACTTGAATCCTCTCTCTCATACTCCCTTCTCCCTCCATCAGTATTCTTATCCTTCTCATAACCAATTCCTGACACTCCCTATAACCAGTTACTCTTTCTCATAACTTTCCTCCTATGTAACCCCCTGCAAAACAGTGGAAGTAAAATGCCTTGCTTGGAGCAATATGATTATAAAAATAAAAATTTCTTTACTGTTATAATGTGGATATAAAGCGGGGGTTTATTACAATCAATATATAAACTGATCTCTCATTTATGGCCACAGTCATCCTTCTCATAGCCACTACCTGACACCCCTATAACCTGTCATCTGTTACATTGCTCTTATGTAACCCCCTGCAAAACAGTGGTAGTAAAATGCCTTGTTTGGGACAATATGATTATTAAAAAAATGCTTACTTCTAGTTTTCGTTTTAGAAAATGTAAACTATATCTTCCTTGGCCCTTTTTGCATTTTATTTAAGCCTTGTTGAAGTTGCCTTTCTATTGTAAAAGCGTCATTGATAGAATTCTTCCTTGTGGAAATTTTTCCCTTCTTGCTGTACATCCGATAGTGTACTTCCTACTCGAACTTGAAAATTTCGATTTTTAGCAAGTTCCCTATAAATTCAGATGCAATTCATGTAAATCTTTTAATATGTCGAGTTTCTACATGATGTCATAGGCTTTTCTAAATAAAAAAAAAGCCTGCCGCAAGATATTTTTTCCGTAGAAATGCTTCCCTGACAAAAGTCTCCAGGCACACTAAGTGGTCTATGGTAATTCTTTTTTTCTTGAATGCACATTGCTCATCACTAATTAGGCCTTCATTTTCAAATACCAAGACTATCTGTTGTTGACCATTCTTTTTATGGTTTTACACAGACAACTGGTTAAGTCTATCAGTCTGTAATTTTCAGATTCTGAGTCATCTTTCCCAGGTTTCGCAATAGGGATGATGAAAGACTGTCTCCACAAATCTGGAAAGTGGCCACTTGTTCATATGTTGTTAAATAATTTCAGCAGCAGCTTCAACTATTTGTTTGGCAGCTGCTTACGAATTGATAATGGACATTGTCCGGTGCCACAGTTGATCATGAGATTACTTTTAGGGATCCATTCAATTCCTCTGTCGTAAATAAAAGGTTGAAGCTCTCAGCATTGTTGGATTTAAAGTTCATTTTTTGTTTTTCAGCTTTTTACTTGAACTTAACAAATAGTGGACTGCCATTCTTGTCTGATGTGTCTTTATAAATGGTTATTGCTAATACATCAGCGATAATTTCTTTGCAGTGTCTTATATTATTATTCATGGAAAGGTGATTTTTTGCATTAGTATGAAATTTGCCAGCTATCTTTTTTATCATATCCCTAACAGATATTTTGTTGCTGAACATAATTTTTCCAAAATTCATGCTTGTTATTTTTGTTCATTTTCCGCGCTTTTACACAAAGTTGGTTAATTTTCAACTAGCTATCTCTTGTGAGATCTTAAAGACCCTTAATATTATTCTTCGGAGCCTAACAGCCTTTTTACACTCATCAGTAAAGCAAGGTCGACTCGGAACGAGAAACCTGAAAGCCGAATTCAAATTCCATTTGAATTCATTGCATTCACTTACGTGCAAATATTTTTGGGAAAGGTATTAATCCGTCTCTTCCTTCCAGTTATGGGTTAAATAACAGAACAGATTGGGTTCTATAGCCTTGGCTGGCAACTAATCCACCGTAGAAAGCAATGGCAACCTACTGCGGGATAATCTTCTGCTCAGTCAGTCATGTCTTTTTCGAGACATGATCGCCCAACCGTGTTTCACGTATGGCACTTAACTGGCTGACAATAATAATTGGATTCATGATTAAGGATTCTACTGGTCATAAAGTGGGGGATGCGTTTTCTATTGTTATGATGTAATAAAATGATCCCCCTCTAATTACTACGTAATAATATAATACGTCTCTTCTTCTTCTAGCTATGAGTCAAATAACAAAACAGATTGGTTTCTACAGCTTTGGCTGGCAACCAGTCTACCGCAGAAAGCAATGGCAACCTACTGCGGGAGAACCTTCTGCCCAGTCAGTCATGTCTCTTTCGAGACATGGTCGCCCAAATCGTATATCACGTATGACACTAAACTGACTTAACTGACTGACTATTATGTTTTACTTTCTTAATTTTACACTTAAGGATGCATTTCATTGCTAAATAGACTAAAATTTCTGTATAAATGTGTTATATCTTGGATGCATAGTCCTTCTTCTAGTTTTCTCTGAGCATAGCTTGTTAATTTCCTCCTAGTTTGCGTTACTCAATTTCCAACATTGAGAGTTTATTTTACTTTGTTCTGAACTTCGCAGACAAATCGGAAAATGATCGCTACCGACAGTACTTTCCAGTAAAAGATTTAAAGATAGATGGATCAAAAAAAATATAAATCGATTGCAGAGTAAACTCTAGAGAATAAACAAGTATAATTTCGGGATTTTATGTTATAGATACGCAAATCGTTATTATGTATAACAAATTCCATTCACTTTCCAGTTTGTATCTTTACAGCCCAATATCGTGATAGTTAAAATTCATTGGTAACATAAAGAAAGCAGAAATTTGCCTTATAATTTCCCTCAATGTGGTTTCATTTATCTCTTCTTTCGGTGGAATGTACACCTGTAATATAACAATCTGGCCCCACCCGAGGAAGTGATGCAAGCTATGGTGTTTCCCGTCGGTGAAGGGGGCGGCGAACGACAAGACAGGTGTTTGTGAAATACATCCTGTCGAGGCCGGAGCGGATGTCGTTTGACCTTATTTCCGACAGCGGCGGAAATGACTACGGAGGCAAACAGAACAGGTGTCTCTGGGAATTACGTGGGCGTTGCGTGGGCGAGGCAAAACCGGAAGGAAAGTCCCGGTTCTAGAAGACTATATAAAGACCTCGACACACGGATTCTCCAGCAGAGAACGGCCAGTGGAAGCAGAGAAACACCACAGGCAAGAATACACTCCCGTCAACCCATTCTATGTGCCTCTCACCCTTCCGTTCTCTATTCCACACGGTTCGTCGTCATTAATAAAAATATAACCTTATATTTTTATATATGCGTGTTTGTTGTTTTGTCGTCGTACGGCGATATATAACACACTGAGCGGATGTTAATTGCTCTGTGTAGCTTCCCTTTTACAACTATCACCCGTAAGTTTTTTGCCAGGTTTAATTGACTTTGTAGAACATCATCCCTAGCTAAGACAAACTTAACTCACTGGTGCCCCAAATATATAAATTTACTCCAGCCACAAGATCAGCAACTAGGTTCTCACCCTTTTACTGTGAAACCAATAAATTGTAAACGCAAATTCTACTCCATCAGCTTCTTTTATCGCACTTCTCGCCGGCGGAATTCCTTTTAATTTACTTGCTTTCCCGTTCTCTACAATCTCCAAGAATTTAAATGTCAAAAGTCATCTTCTATCTCACTAACTTGCATCCTATCTCTCATGCTCCCTTCTCCGTCCACTCTACGCCTATCAGTATTCTCATCCTTCTCTTACCCACTTCCTGACACCCCCTATAACCTGTCACTCTTCCTCATAACTTTACTCTCATGTAACCCCCTGCAAAAGAGGGGTAGTAAAGTGCCTTGCTTGAGGCGATATGATTATAAAAATAAAAATATCTTTACTATTATAATGTGGATATAAAGTGGGGGGGGGGGTCAATTCTACATTACAATCAATATATAAACTGATGCCTCATTTATGGCTCCAGTCATCCTTCTCATACCCACTTCCTGACGCCCCCTATAACTTGTCACTCTTTCTCATAACCTTCCTCCTATGTAACCACCTGCAAAACAGTGGAAGTAAAATGCCTTGCTTGGGTCGATATTATTATAAAAAATATCACCGGGAACCCGAAGATCAGAGTCTTTTATTTAATTATCTCTAATATTTTTCATGATCCCTCTTAAGGAAGTTTTCCTAAGGGCTGGTAACTGACGTCTGTTACCAGCAGAAGCAGATCGTTAACGTTTGTATTCACTTTATGGCAGTTTTATTGCAATAATTTATGCATACGTAGACATTTTTTGGCTTTTTTGTTTTGTATTTGTTTTAGTTTAAATGTTTTAGCCATCTGTGAGGGTTGACACCACATCCATCTAATCCAAATTTTTAAAATAATTTTCAGTAGAGACTTCCATCTTTTGCTTGGCCATTTCTATTCTCTTTGGTGATACACTTAATATCATTTTTTAGGGACTTTGGTAGACGCAGAGATGATATATGTGACCTTTATTTTGCAGATGGCTTAACATTTTGAGGAGGAAATTTCTGCGTCTGAGATGATGTTACACTCTCATTGGCCGTTTCCTTGTTTTCTTTTTCTTGGTTCAGCCTGTTCCATCCATTTCATTACAAGAAATTTCTTTCGTTTTTTTTTAATTGGAACAATCATTCGGTCCTAAGTGTACTAGTCTCTCAATAAGTCCCGATAAGTGTCAGTCTGATTAAAGTTATCTGAATATGTCTAATCTACTATTCTTGCATAAAAAGGGGCTCACATGTCAGTCAGTCAGTTAAGAGCCATACGTAAAACACGCTTGGGCGATCATATCTCGAAAGAGACATGACTGACTGGGCAGAAGATTATCCCGCAGTAGGTTGCCATTACTTTCTGGGGTAAACTGGTTGCCGACCAAGGCTATAAAACCCAATCTGTCCTGTTATTTGACTCATAGCTAGAGCCAGAAGAGATGTATTATATTTTTCCGTAGTAATTAATGGGGGATCAGTTTATCACTTCATGACAATAGAAAATCGATCTCCCATTTTATGACCAGTAGAAACATTAATCATGGATCAAACTATTATATTCAGTCAGTCAATTATGTGCCATATGTGATACACGCTTCGGGCGATCATGTCTCGAAATACACATGACTGACTGAGCAGAAGATTATCCCGCAGCAGATTGTCATTGCATTCTGCGGGAGACTGGTTGCCAACCAAGGCTATAGAACCCAATCTCTCCTGTTATTTAACCCATAACTGGAAGGAAGAGACGGATTAATACCTTTCCCAAGGGTATTTGCGCGTAAGTGAATGCAATGAATTCAGCTGGAATTCGAACTCGGCTCTCCGATTTCTTGTTCCGAGCCGACATCCACTGGACCACCACGCACAGCTCACATGTACACTTCAAATATTTTTTGCCTCTCTAAAAGGAAATGTTTCTTTAATATTTTACTTCTACAATCCCTTTTTTTCTTCCAGTATTCACACGTACAAGAGTAAACTGGATGATTTTCCTGACAATTTGCACATTTAATTTTATCCTGGCACTCACCTTCACCATCATCAGAGTCTTTTTGGTTAAATTTTGAGCCTGTAAGCTGACACCTACAGCTACCTCTGTGTTGTTGTTATGGGGAATCACACCTATTCATCAGATAATGGACTCTCCCTTCTGTATTAATAAGAGTTAGCAGGACGTTCTAGAGAAGTTTTTAGGAGTTCTTGGGAAGTTCATAGGAATTCTTTAAAGTTCTATTGGAGTTCAGTAGAACGACTAGGCGATTGATATTAGTCGGCTGTTAACCGAATACTAAGGAGTCAGCTTTCAGTGGAAGATTACCAAGTTCCTAACATTTTGTTGCGTTAAGTCGATTAGCATCCGACATAGCACGATTATAAACTTTCAGTGCAAAAACTACTCCACAACAGATGTCCAAATTTTTGACACCTAAAACATTTCAGACGGTTTGGTTTGCCTGTTTTGATTTTGGGTAGAATTTTTGGTGAGTTCAATTTCAGCTTGTATATTCGTTTTCGCTATTTCTTTAGTTGAAATCTTTTGTTAATCAGATACTCCCTGGCTACTCAAAGGGAGATAATTTTGGGGAGGCCAGAGAGAGCTCTCTACATTTAATCCCTTCCTTTGATGTATTCAGCCTTGGCTGAGACAAAGTTTTGGTATTCACCTTGCGAAAGGTCTTCATTTTAATTAAAGCTTCTCCCTAATTCCTCGTTTCTACATTCACTATCAAATTACCATCTCTCGTCGTTCTAAATGATTTTGGATGAATCCGACTAGATATTACATATTCAATAAAGAAGTAGACAGTCTGGACCAAAGGAGTTTTCCCCAAAGACTCGAGCACTCAAAAAGTTTATGTTCATTTCCGAAAGGTATCGCTTGTGTTTTTTGTTTTCGTTCATAATTTATATGAATAAAATTTCACTGCCTGCATTCACCACCCGCGTCGGAGCCCACCGTTGCGACTTGTATACTCGCACTCGTGAGAGACCTGGAGCAACGGTAGCCACATTTGTTTCACTACCCATACTTTCAGTGAGTATACTAAATAATTAACAAACAGTTAAGTCTAAGCCTAAATGTCTTTAAAAGCTGATTTACCCTTGGCCAGAACATTCTAACGCCTATATATTAGGTACAGTTGTTATTCATCCAGTATTTTATTTGGGTACATTTTCCCTAAAGTATTCAATTTAGTATCGTTATAGGAGTTAGGGCTTGATCTGATCAGCTGATGGATTGAATCGAACCTCCACATCTAGTGCAGGCAAGGGCCAAAGTGGTGTATTGAGAATCGCAGGTACCTAACCCTGACTGCCGAAATCCTTAACTATCAGTATACCGTCCTAAAAACATCACGGATCGCTGCTCACGGCAAACAGGTAGCCACATTGTGGGGTCATGTTCCTCTGCAGAAGTGCAATCGGTGTATTCTATAGCCGCAGCCAACTGAGTGCAAAAACAAAGGGAAAAATTGAATTAACTACTTAACGATTTCGTACGAATGAATCGTAGAAGAGAGATGGTACAGCACCAAATGTTACTTATAGAAATAAAACAGGAAAATGTGGAGATCCATGGTCGCATGCATCTTGAAATTAGTTTTACATAAACATATCGGTGATATTCAAGTTTTTTTTTCTATTTAATTGGTTACATATTCTGTTTTGGTAGTCTTATTAATGTTAATCTACATAAATGATTCTCTCTTCGTATGCAGTAAAAAAAAAAAATGAAATTCATTCAAAGTAAGAGTTTTCCAAAAAGATTGGGCAAAATTACCTGAAGCAAAATGAACATGATGCTTAGTGTGAATTGCATGTAGACGGCAATTTGCTATGCGCAATCCTCATAAAACTAGAAGCTGGTGAATATTCATGAGTTCACCGTGTATTGAATGATTCTCTTAAAAGAGAGATAGTCTGGGTCGAGCACGTGTTAAGAATAGTTTGCAATTAGCAGTGATTTACGGTTAAATGTACATTTCACGATTTAATATTTTCGAGTCAATTTGGTTTACTTTCTATGCGGGTAACGAGTTTTGAAGTCTCTGTTGTATTTAGGTTATAGAATCAACCTACTCACAAGAAGAGAACATTAAAACGGTAAAAAAAAACTAAGACATTTAATGAACTTCTCGTCGATTATATTTCCTGCATGAGTAACCGAAAGGAGGGGCCAGTTTTTAATAAATTCACCCCAATCAAGACAGAGATCCAACTAGTGCGCAGGGGATTACATAGATTGAAAATGCAAATGAAGAATGAGGATAGGGAGAAAAGAGAAAAGCAAAACAAAAATAACTGAATTCAAGAATCCAGAAGATGGTGAATGATGTTTTATTTAGATTTTTCTAAGATTCTAGTTATCGGCGAAGCAAATAACTTGAAGGCAGTTCCACAGGCAGGAAGTGTGAGAAAAGAAACTGTTAAGTAGAAGGGACGGTTGCATTTAGCTACTGCAACGGTAAAAGGGTGAGACCTAGATGCCAATCTAGTAGCACGCTTATATTCCTGTTGTCGGCCACCAGGAAATAAAGTTAGAATAGTTACCATGAAAATATTTGTAGAAAAGACAAAGGGAAACAACGTTACCTATGTGAGAAAGTGACTGCATTCGAGATGTATGGTAAGATAGATTGCACTATATACCCTTCTTTGGATTTTGCCAAGGAACTCAAGATGTATAGCAGAAGGACCTGACCAGATACGTCAATAATATTCGATGTATGGAGAAATGATAGATTTTTTTGGTGCCTGATCGATTTCGCAGGCATTTTTAAGTTTCAAGACCGTGAAATAAAAATAAAAAACCCAGAATCAAGAATCTTACCTATATTTCTTTTTTTTTCCCCCTGTTAACCAACACTCACCAGCAATGAACAGAGAGCCACCCTGGCAGCACACTACAGCACATAATTAAACAACTTAACTTTCCAGCAAAATAAAGCATAAAACAACATAGTTCTATCGAGTATTGTTACTTAAAATAACTTAAATTATCTTAACCCAAATTATGGACCTCAACTCGGGAGCGACGCTGAATTATGTATCTGGGATCCTGACAAAAAGTTTGTTTCTGGAAATGCTTTACTTCAACGATGTAAACACTTACGAAACGAAGATGAATGCAAATTTGGGATAGGAAAAAACTATTAATTCTTCAGTTATGTGAGCTTTTTTTTTATTTTAAGTATAAAAAAGTGCTTTTTTGCTCACCATTTTGAGGCAGCTTTGTACAAAAAATAATAAAGACCATAAATTTGCTATAAAATATGTATCGTCACTAATTTCTGGTATCCAATCTTTAAAAAATTTTGGTCATAAACGAAAAAGCTTTGTTGAACCTTTTATTTTAGATTTAATTCAAAGCTAAAGTACTAAGTTTACTATTTGCAGCAAGCAAATTACGCTGATGAATTTCACATAGAAATGATATGCACTGGAATCTCAACGTTTTGGTTGTTTTCATTTTTTAGCCATTTTTGTCACATTTGCAACCAGAAAGCAATTCTCGGTTTTAAAACTTTTCCATAAATACAATATACATCTGGGACACGTTATTTAGAAAAAGTATAAGAATCATGTTAAATTAATCTGTTTTGAAACAAATATTACTAACTTATAGCATGTAACGTTGAATACAAGTAATTCTTAATCATAGAAATCTTGTTTTTTTACGTATTGATTGAATACTGAGTGCTATGTATGGTTGACCATAATTGATTAAAATATCTACTGTAATAGGAATTCAAAATTAAACATTTTGAAAAGGACGATTTACAAAGCCTGTTTAGATGTAAACACGATTAAATACAGAAATGAATAATGAAATTAAAAAAAATTGCAGAAGCTTAAAAATATTTGTTATTCCTTTCCTCGAATAGTTGAATAATCATTATGAACTTATAATGAAAATTTGTATATATAAAAGGCAATATGTGAGTCTGTGTGTGACTGTTCCCTATGCACGCCTACATTTTTTTCAACATTTCTAGGGACACATATCTACAACGAAACCAGATCGACACATACTTTTTGAATTTAAGGTAATCAATTAACCCTTTAGCACTTTTTGTCCAATGGAGCCGATTGTTTACATTTGCTCCGTGAAACATCCGAGATCTAAGATGGTTGCTAAATTACGTCACAGAAATCAAATCACACGTCTCAAACACGACTAAAATTCCTTTTTATTAAAAAAAAATGAGCCTTTATATTTAATTTTTATTCCGACGTTTTAAAAATTCATTTGGTCAACAAAAAATGTGAATATTTTCTACATAATTTTGAAGCAAAAAAATATTTTTTAAAAAAGTGCTTTTTCAAACAAACAAAAATATGTAAAAAATAGTCCCAATGTTAATTTAATTATTTAAGTCTTTTTTTTTCAGACTTAATATTTCATACTTCAGCAAATAAAATTTAAAAGAAAGCTTTTTTTTTCGCTAATATTTCATGCAGGAAATCAAATGCCTGTAATTCGTGTAGCATTATTGTAAATTTTTCCTCTAAAATCAAATATCTACATTTTTAAATATTCTTCGAAAATTTCAGAACTAAGAGCGTAAGTTTTTATATTTCTAATTTCAGTAAAACAAAATAAATAATTTTTTTTAATGTTAAATTGTTTTAGTCAACAAAAAATGTAAATATTTTCCCCCGTAATTTTGAAACAAAAACAAACCCCATCTCCACCCTCCTTAGAAAAAGACAAAAGTATGACCGGCACTATTTTGAAATGGTTACTACCAGCCTCAGCTTTTCTTTCCAACTTTCAGTAAATAATTTCCATCTACTCTTCTCATTCGCATCTTTTCCTACTACTGGCATATTGTGAGTTGCACGGACAACGCCGGGTTAAGATGCTAGTGTTATTTATAGATTACTTAGAAAATGGGAATGTTTAAACACAAAAAAATTCATTATTTTTTAAATCCTGGTGCAAAAATGATTCGTATTAATCTTTTCAATTTTTGATTCGTGAGTATATATTTCCATTAACACAGACTATGACCTTTCATTTAATATCAATTAAAAATCCTTTGAATACAGAATATTAAAAGAATTGATATATTATGAATTATTATATTCAAAATGTAAAAAAAAAAAGAAAAAAAAATTTAAAATTTATGATCCATCAAATTTCTTTTGTTACGACAATAGTGCCTTAATAAATCATATTTATAAAAGCAATTAAAACCATTTGTAGTTAAATAATGTAATAGTCTGTTTATTTTAGCATTTGGAGGAAATTTTTAGAAAATGAGTAGTTATTTGAAAAAGAATTGATGATTTATTTTTTTTAACTAATAAAAATATTTTTTAATTTTTTAATTTCGCAAAACTTCATAAAATTAAATAAGAGAGGTAACATGTGTAAAAAATATTTTTACCACGATTTGCTCAAAAATAATTTAATTCATTTGTTAATAAATCCTGCAATTTTCATTAAAATTCAACAATTATTTGATTTTTGCAAGAATTTAATGCATTTATTTTTTTATTGTCGGTCCTGTGTAAAGATGGCCGCATCACAATGCAGCAATATTTTAACAGCAACAATATAAATAAAAATCATACATACGCATATCATTTGGACTAAAGATACAATCTGTCTTGTTATTTAACTCATAGCTGGAGGGAAAAGTTAGATTATTATTTTCCCAAGGGTATATGCTCGTGATTAAATGCAAGAAATTCGAAATCGGTCCTCCGATTTCTCGTTTGGAGACGATATCTACTGAACGACAACGTACATATCAAATATCATGAATCACGCATGGAATGATATATTTTTTTACAAAAACATATTCAAAAAATTTCTACAATCTTTTAAAAAAGACATTCAAAAATTGCAGATTATCATTATAATTAAAGCACTATACTTGAAGCAGAATTATACACGAGTACATATGGTATCTGCAGACATTTATATATATATATATATATATATATATATATATATATATATATAAACTTATTTATAAAAGGAAATTTGTCTGTGTGTATGTGTGTGGGTGTGTCTCTCTGTGTGTGCCCGTTACCTACAGACTCCGAAAAGGCAGAACCGTTTTTCTTGAAAAGTTACACAGTTGTACAATAAGCGTCTGCGAGTGTTCTTAGTTAGGTTTTGTGTCGAGATACCCCTGATAAATATCGAAAATAGATAATCGAAAAAATCGGGTTATAGAAGGAGTGGTCCGATTTTAATCAAATTTGATACACTCATAGACAAAGACATCAGAAACGATATTCAGAAGTTTCAAGGTTGCAGTTCTTACAATAGTGCAGAAAATCGATAAGATATATATATATATATATATATATATATATAAAAGGCAAGATGTGTGTGCCTGTTTATCTGCCTGTATGTCTGTAATTTTTTCAGCCCTTTTAGTTTTTGCTTCGGGTTTGGCTCTAAGTAGGTATGATTGTAGTTCTTAGTCTCAGCCATGATACCATTTACTCAGAGGACTTATTTAGCCTTCAAAATTCAGTCTACGACGAAAAATCTTATCTGATATCGATACCAGGAAATCAAAATTTGACTTACATCCATTCATTTTTCTTTCAGTCTACAGTTTCGCTTTAACTAGAATCAACTACTGCTTTTTGTCTTTCGTGCCAACATCCAAAGTGTCTGATCTCCAGGACCATGGATTAGTTTTAAATATTTCATTACACCCGAGCAACTATATATTATAGTTTCACCCCAAAATAGGCAGTACTGACACTGGTGCGCAGGGGGTTATAAGATTAGAATGAGGAGATAGGGAAATAGGTCTCAGAGTTTGACGTAGAATGGGTAAGAGAAGGATGGAAACACTGGTGGGAAAAGAGCTGCGTAAGAGAAAGGGAGAACAACAAGATACAGACGTGTCGGAGAAAGGGGGCGAATCAAGGAGATAAAAGATAGCAGTGGATGTTGGAGATTGTAGCTATTAAGGAAGCAAGTTTTCAGAAAGGGCTTCAACAGGCAGGAATTGCGAAAAAAAAACTTCCAGTGTAGAACTTGCGGTACATTCGATTGCTGTCACTGTAAAAAGGTAGGACCTAGTTTCCAGTCTCGTGGGTCTAGTAAATTCGTGCAGAGAAGACACAAGGGGGCTAAGTTCGTCGGAGCAGAATTCGTAAAAATATTTGTAGAAGAGACAGAAGGAAGTCCTAAAATTAGAAATCTCTCTTGATCGGATATTCCCCAAAATAAAATATTTTAGTGACCATTGTTTCAAATTTCTTTCGACACCAGGGGGTTTATTATATATATATATATATATACTATTGTCGGTCCTGTGTTAAGATGGCTACATCACAATAGAGCACAAGTTTAACAGCAACAATATTTGTTTACTTGAGTTTTGTTTAACGGCATACCAACACCTCTGTGGGTTATTTAATGCCAAAAATTGTGGGGTTTTAAAGATATTATTTTTAATGCTCGGTTATAGTGAGAAGTTTGATTTAGTCAGATTTTGATTAGATTTTTTATTTTATTTTAGAAAACTGAAAATGTCTTCTAGTTTTGTATTCAAAAGATATTGCTAGTTCTAATTTTTTCTTTAAAAATGTATTGCTGGTAATAACTTTTTTTTCTTCAAAAATGTATATCTTTCTATAAAAGTCTATTTTAGTGTATATATTTCTATAAAAGTGTATTTTTATATTTTCATAGTGTTTTGACCCCAGGTTTGGGGTTAACTATTTGCGCATAGCTCGGACCCTGACAACTGCTCCAGGTCAGGGTGTACCTGGGAATAACAGCAATTAAAAGGTGGTTCCATACTCCTCACAACCTCCCTAATCAGAGGCCTTGCTGCAGTCTACCGTCATACTCAGGACTAAGTGAGCATATATATATATAAATTTTACATACGCATATTATTTGGACATTGATTAGTTTCTTAGATATATTTTGTGACCAACCTGCTTGAATGTATAGGAAGTTACTTTAATATTTAATACTTTAGTTACTATTAATAAGATATGGACAACAGAAGAAATGTCACAATAAATAAGAAATTCTTGATAAATCTTGTTAGAGCTGTAGGGTAATGCGTAGAAATAGCATCATATGTTCATCTCTAATTGGGCTACACACCAGCATGAAGTTCTTTTCGTCTGTTTACACTGCTGATATCGGTAAAATGTGAGGGAAAGCAAACCAAATGTCTGTCGTTGTACATAACATGATAGGCCAATTTTGTAGGAAGGGAGTTTTTGCTGATCTACGTTTTGCTATTCACTTAGATTTAAATAGGCCATTAAATTTCTTGGACATTAACAATAGAAAAACGGTGAGGAAACCAAGCAATGGAAATAAGATGCTACAGAATAATTATATGGATCTCTTATACAAAATAGAGTGAAATGCGTTTCACAATCACCCAAGAAACGTGATCATTTGAAAACTTCACAAACATCGTTATGAAGAGAAAATTGAAATATGATACCGTCAGAAGAGACCGCAGTTTTTTTCAATTGTTATCTTATAAGATACCTTCTTCTTATTCTTCTTCATTGTGCCTTTTCTTTTCAGGACGTAAGCGATCGTGGCCTTCCACGCTTCCCTATCCCTGGAGGCTTTTAGCACGTTTTCTCCTGTTATACCACGCAACCCCCGTTCTGCCATCCTTCCGCTCACGCACGTCTAGTATGTTACACACTGTTTTCCCTTGTCTCTTTTTCCCTTCTATCTGGCTTGTTAGTATCAGATTCTCTAAGCCCTCCTTCCTCATTCCATGTCCCAGGAACTGTCTCTTCCTGATGCTCAGTATTAATCTCCTTTTCGTTTCCAACATTTCCAAAACCTCATCATTGCTCACATGCTCGATCCATGATATCCGCATCATCCTTCTGTAGAAGCACATTTCAGTTGCTTTTCCTTCATCTTTGATGATATTGTCCAGTATTGACTGCCATATTGATGAACTAACATCAAATAGCAATCCAGTACACGTTTCTTTGTTTCTAGCAAAGTTTTCCTGTCTCTTAACACTCTACTCAACTTCTGGAACGCGTCTATCGGCATACCAATTCGCCTTCGGATCTCTATATCACACTTTCTGTTTTCTGTTAGAACACTTCCCAGGTATTTAAATTTTTGTATTTGTTTGATTTTAGTATCCCTCACCTGTATTTGGCATTTTGGGCTGCTCTATTTGCTGATATCCATGCATTTGGTTTTCTTGCAGTTTATTTGTAGTCCTTTCTTGTCACTCTATTCTGCTACATTCTGTAGGAGGTTTGTAGTTTCCTTTCCGTGTCTGCTATCAGCACTGCATCATCTGCGTACCTTATGTTGTTTAAATTGTGGTCTCCGATGACAATTCTTGGCATAACATCTAGGATCCTCAGAATACTCTCGCTGTACAAGTTGAACAGATCCGGTGAAAAAACACATCCTTGTCTTACGCCTCTTTCTATCTTTGTATATCTGCTGAATTCGTTACCTGTCCGTATACAAGCGGTTTGCTGTCAGTTAATATTCTTGAATGTGACAGTATTTAGTCAACTCTCCACTTGAGGCAAAATGTGACACAAGGTCATTTTGATGTGGGTCTTCCGGGCCATATGAGGTAAATGAGACTATGAGCACCAGAAGGCTATTCAAAGAGTCATATGCAAACGAGATATATAGAAGTTAGTCAGATGCTCAGTTTTTCAATCAGGCTAAAGTTGTCGAGGATAAATTTCGGTTTTCTCCTTTTTTGAATAGATTCCTATTTTGTAACATATGGCCAATAAACAGGATTTTTGTAATGAACATTTTAAAATTAAAAATTTTCTTCTTGTGCGCCGATAAAAAGAATCCCCTTAATGTTGAAAGTGAAAAAAACAAAATTATCGAATTGAAAACTACGGCTAAAATTAATTAGTCCGCTCGCCAAATATGAGGATAAACATTTGTGGGAATAATTTCCGTACATGAGGATTCATGAAACCTTCCACAGGTAAAGATATTCCTCAGAATTGAAAAAATATCCTGTTAATACAATAGAATAAATTGAGTGTTAAATCTATCTCTAACTTTGCCAAGTATTTTCTGTACTTCTCTTTATAATTTGTTAATGCCATGATTGTTTTTGTGCTTAAGTCATTGATACGTTTCTTATACTAGCAGTATAGCCCGGCGTTGCTCGGGTGTAATGAAAGCTTTAAAACTAATCCATGGTCCTGGAGATCAGACTTTTTGGGCGTTGGCACGAAAGATTTCTCAGCATCTGCATTGAGTAGCTATCTTACCTTTTCTCCAGACAATTAATGATAACCCCCATAACATACATATCAAAACTGGGCAGTTTGTAAACAGTGTAAGGGCTCCTTTAGGTCCCGGTGCTGCTCCCAAACTGGCTGTTTTTAATATTGTCTGAATTTCTTTCCGTGATGTTTCTTTTAAGTCAAAAGGTTATGTAGGCAGGTTTGGACTGGTTAGAGATGGGTTTTCTCCCAACTGTATTTGCCTATTTGGGTTACTCGGTGTCTCTTTTAGGACGTCATTTGTTTCGTCTGGGGTCGATATCAGACTTCCACTACATTTATCGTCTAATAATGTTTTAGTGAAACCCTGGAGACAAAAGCTAATGGTTTGCGCGCCCTAACTTCCTCCCTCCCTTCCTTCCTTCCTTCCTTCCTTCCTTCCTTCCTTCCTTCCTTCCTTATTTCTATTCCTTCCTCTTTGTAAAGACTTTATTTTGGTACGGATGGATTCAAGGAGCTCTTTCAACGGTCCCTTTTCTTCCGGTTTTGCTTTCTTGTACTGCTTTGGGATGGCCTTTAATTCCACTCTGGATTGCTTGATTTTATTTAATCTTCTGTTTTCTACTGTTGTTCCTCTTGTTTCTTTTCCTCGAATCCGAAGCGCTCTGAAGCACAGCTGACTATGATTTTCGACATAGTTCTTAAACGTGTATCCACTGAACCCTTTGAAATTAACTTCAGTATTTCGCTGATGTCTGAGTTCAAGTCATACCAAGCTTTTTTATCGACAGCCGCAGTCCATTTGATCTTTCATCGAAATGTCTCAGATGATAATTGGGTGGAAACTTGTGGGTCTGCTTGAAAGAATCGGGCGCTGTGATGAGCTTCCCGGTCCTGCATTTCCTGCATATGGCTAGTTTCAATGTGATATATCTTTTTGGCTTAATGGATTTTAGGCCACGTATATTCTTGCATTTTTTCCATATAAGCAAGTCATAATAATTGTCCGTGAGATTAAAGCTTGGTTCGACTCCGGTTGGTTCGTCCTAATTGGGATCTCATTCTCCCCACCTCTCGGGATTCCTTGGGGGTATATATATATATATATATATATATATATATATATATATATATAATTTATCAAATAAATGTTATAATATTACTACAAACGTAGCTATATTATTTTGACAGTACTTATATCTTATCAAGTAATGGTGATGATTTCGAGTTGAAGAGTTTTAAAAGGTTCAAAACTAACTAAACCCCGTCAATCAGGAAGACTTTCTTACATAGTCTGTTTGTGACCAATCAAAATACAAGTAATTTCTAATTTGATGAACATAAGAACAGACTCTAAAAACAATTTAATGGGGCATTAATGTTAATGTTTTATTAAAATAGAAATCAGAATTACTAACTGACTATTACTTTCACTTCACAATTAAAATTAAAACTTATGTTCTAAAAGTTTATTACGAATTAACGTTAAAGACTACGAATATTAAATTCTAAATTTAACAAAGCATTAGTTTTAGATTATCATTAAGTTATTCAAATATGAAACGGGGAAGAGAGATAGACACTCATCTATGCAAATATATAGATGCTCACATATGGACAAACTGACAAATATATATGTATGTATATATATATATATTATAAATTATATTTTAGAACATGTTCAATTTTTTTATATATATGCACTACAAATCGTACAATTATTACATTGAAACTACAATGTCTCTTTAGGTGGTGGGGACAGGAATGGAAAGCCTCTTTTCTTAGATTTGGTGAGTTGTGTGTGGGATGTTGATGGGGGTCAGTGATAACGAAATAAGTCTTGTGGCTTGTCCGTATGAATTTTGAAGAGAGTGGTGTGGGAATTAGTTGATTAATGAGTGTCTGGGAGTTTTGTAGACAGATTTAACATCTAGCAGTTAGAATGTAAGTTTTTATTATCTTGCAACTACCCTACATCCTTTGGATTTCTTAGAGGAGCAGATTAGGGAGGTGTAAGTGGTGGAATGCTTATTTTGTATAGAATATTTTTGTATTTAAGCAGAGATTTTATAATTAATTAATCTAATTTTGTATATTTAACCTTAATTTTGGATTTAGGCAATCGATTTTTTCTACTACATTTTAAATTTTAATTAAATCATAGTTTCTGTTAAGATTTAATGTAAGAGGTAAAATTTAATGTTAAAAGATTAAGGTAATAGATAAGTAGGTAATAGCTGCGTAATAAGTATCGCCCGGTTCACACTCCACCCACGTCTATTGAACAGGTTAAGAGGCTCATCCCTTGTTCCCTGTTTAGGATGTGGTTTCCGGCTTTCTCTTTTCCAATCTTTTAACTATTACGTAGGACCCTGCACATCAGTGGTGTTACCGCCTTGCTCGGGGTGATACGATTAAAAAAATGAGTAGAATATATATATATATATATATATATATATATATATATATATATATAGATGCACAAATTTTTTATCTCTTGTTGTTAGCGACGTATCAATTTATCCGTTAGATTTAGACCAAGGTTAAGAAATATCTTTGAAAACTCCATATATTGGATACATGTAAGACCAAATTCGTAAGATAACCTGGGAAGGGGAAGTTTGAGACAAACATAGTCTTATTTCAATTCATAAATAAATAAATATCATTAAATATATACGCACGCAAATTTACATGCAAAAATATAAGAACGCAAAATGAAAAAAATCACAAAGCATCATGTACGGAATAAAACCACATATATGGATCAAATTATAACAACTACTAGCAGTATAACCCGGAGTTGCTCGGGTGTAATGAAAGCTTTAAAACTAATACATGGTCCTGGAGCTCAGACTCTTTGAACATTGGCACGAAAGACTAAAAAACAATAGCTGTTTCCAGTTAAAGCAAAACCGTAGACTGAAAGAAAAATGAATGGATGTAAGTCAAATTTTGATTTCCTGGTATCGATATCAAATAAGTTTTTTCGTCGTAAACTGAATTTTGGAGGCTAAATAAGTTCTCTGAGCAAATGGGATCATGGCTGAAACTAAGAACTACAATTATACCTATTTAGAGTCAAACCCGAAGCAAAAACTAAAATAAAGGGCTGAAAAAATACAGAGATACATGCATATAAACAGACACAAACAAACAAACCTCTTGCCGTTTATATATATATATATATATATATATATATATATATATATATATATATATATATATGATCGATTTTCTGCACTATTGTAAGAATTGCAACTTTGAAACTTCTGAATATCGTTTCTTATGTCTTTGTCTATGAGGGTATTAAATTTGATTAAAATCGGACCAGTCCTTATAAAACCCGATTTTTTCGATTATCGATTTTCGATATTTATCGGGGATACGACGACACAAAACCTAGCTAAGAACACTCGCAGACGCTTATAGTACAACTGTGTCAATTTTCAAGGAAATTGGTTCAGCCATTTCGTAGTTTATAGGTAACGGACACACACACTCGCAGACAGACACACACACAGCCACACATACACATACACACAGACAATGTTCCATTTATAAATAAGTTTAGATTATTATAACTGCAAACAAATGGATACAGGAACACTCACACAAAAACTAACTCACAAATATATACGTGCATTAACAAGAAAATACGTATATATACACAAACACACATACATAGATATATGCACACAAATACACATATACACACATATACATATATATTTTATTTTTAATCATTTCACCACAAGCAAGGCATTCCACTGCCACTATTGCCCAGGGGGTTACATAGGGGAAACTGATAAGATAATTATCATTTATACGAAATGTCGGAAGGAGGGTGACAGATTAATACTGTGGATGAGGGCTGAGTAGATGGAAAGAGAGTTTGAGAGAATGGATGCGAGTTAGTTTGATAAGAGGTGTCTGTTGTCCTTACATTTAAATTCCTGGAGATTGTAGCTGTCGGGGAAGCAAGTATATGGAAGGGAGTTCCACAGGCGTAAGTGCAAGAAAAGAATATGTTAGATTAGAAATTGCGGTTACATCGAATCTGTTTCACTGTAAAAGAGTGAGACCTAGTTGCTAATCTAGTATCTCGTGCAAATTCATGTAGAGATACTCGAGTGAAAATTCATTAAAACACTTAAGCCGTCAATTAATAGAATCAGCTATGAATACTGTAGTAATGTTCTAAAATGTTGGTAAAAAGAACAGTTTTTTCGTGCTTTAGCAAGTGCATGACCAGGACATTAAACATATAAACAAACTCCATTTTAGATAATTTTCACGTTCTAATGAACGCTAGCAATTTGTCAACCGTTATATTTGAAGCAGGAAAAATGTACAGTAATTTTTAGCAACACAGTTTTCCGGTTACATTTGTTACCATAACTCAGACCCTGAAGATGACCTCGGAAAGAGGTTAAAAGTACTTAGGTACCTTAAGTAATGAATGAAAACAACATCTGTCAACGTTGCAGCTCATTTCTGACATCTTTTGATTGTAATAAGCGACAGATTATCCGTGAGTATGAACGGCTTTTATTAAAAATAAGCAAACATATATTAAGCAATTTATTTAACCTGAAATATACATATGCATCTAAAATAATATATGTATATACTTAAACCCACATACACACCTACATACATGCATTTATACGTAGACAAACCGATGCAGTCAAGTTTATATTCATACATAATCACATACAAAAACAAACAGAAAAAGAACACATATAAACATTTAACAAGGTACAAATACCAAATTCCATAACCATGTGAAATTGATGCCTAAAGAATCATAATCATCAAATATAATACTTACTGCATATATATATATATATATATATATATATATATATATATATTAGGTTCGAATTTTCACGAGATACTAGATTAGCAACTAGATCCCACCCTTTTGCAGTGAAACCGATAAAATGCAACCGCAACTTCTACTCCAACAGTTTCTTTTCTCGCACTTCCCGACTGTGGAATTCCCTTCCACATGACTGCTTCCCCGATGGCTACAATCTCCAGGAGTTTAAATGTAAGGTCAGTAGACACCTCCTAACACACTAACTCGCTCCCATTCTTTCAAACACTCTTCCCACTCACCCAACTATCTATCATCCCCCTTCTGACATTTCCTTTATCTAACCACTCTTTCTATTTACCTTCCCATAT